>JAMPIV010000547.1:0-255513 GCA_024509875.1 Oreohelix idahoensis
ACCAGTCGATCTATATTTCGACTTTGCCTTAATTTGGCTTATAAATTCCAGATGTTTCTCATTTGCGCAGTATTTGTGCGTTGTGAGCCTATTGGATGTTGCTCTCAGATGAAAAAAAAATGATTTTCATTTTTTTTCCCGGGGGGTGTGGTAGTCTGTTGCGCACATATTCTTTTGTGTGGCGCACAGATTACGCATACAAATAAAAAAATGTATTTATTTGTCTGATAAAAATATATTTATCTTTGAATTCATGATTTCCAGTCTAGAGGGACAGAACTCAGATTTGGCGATGTGTATTCATTCTGTGAGTTATCGGTTCTTGTATCTTTCCTGAAGATCGAACTCAGCGGAGGAATCTAGGCTTACAGCGATCTATTCTTTGTTTGGTTAGAAATAGATTGTTCTTGCTTCAGAAGGCGGTCTGAAGATTTGTCTTGAGCTCTGTGGTTCCTTTTGGGGAAAGGAGATTGTTTATCTCTATGATTGAATTATCAGAGATTCTTCCCCAGTGTTGATTCTTGACGCCAGGAATGGCGTGCGTTATTCGCGTTAATCGATGTGGTGTTGTTCCTGAGAAATAAGGTAAAAAAGACATATTGAACATTTCGTCATATTCAGCTAGGTCGACATGCTATAGTCTACACAGGCGTTTGATTAGCGATGTTAAGACGACATATTTCCTAGCAGTTATATATATATATATATATATATATATATATATATATATATATATATATATATATATATATATATATATATATATATATATATATATATATATATATACATTTTATGTCGCAACATGATTGAACAGGATATGCAGAGTCTAATTTACATATATTTATGAAAGGAACAGAGCCTATGATCATGCTTCGTCATTATCTTTGTTGTGAGCGAAAGTCAAAGATGCAGCCATCTTTGGACTCCAAGTTTCAATCTTATAAAATCATCGATCGAGAACAGGAATGTCCTTAATATCAGACGATGATATCGAGATCTGCATACTATTATATGAAAACCCACTACTGGTGGTTTGACATTGTATTCATAAATTCATTTACTGAATTTTCGGCCTGAAAGACTTAGACGAGGTTCTTACAGGGAACCATGAGTAAACATTGGTTCTTAACTGACGCGATTTGTCAGTAAGGCCTGAGATTATACGTACGTGCTGAAATACTGAGTGCTTGTCTACTGACATTACATTGAACTGTTATACAACATGAATGCGCAGGTGATAGTGCATTGCATTGATCAATATTATGATGATTTATGCCAACCTGTCTGATGTTTCCTGTTCCTGTGTCGTCGAAGTGTGTGTCCATTAAATGCAAGAAAACGTAAACAGTAGTTCGTCTTACACTTCATGCCACGAGTGAGTGAGATTGCCCTATTGTCGACTCTCAGAACATTTTCCAGCATTCGCGTACTGTATTTATCCTCACTCCAAAACAATACACCACTGCTTAGGTCGAGTTGACCTGTGTTTGTCTTCACTGTGACAACACCCCTTCGAACACGATTGTAACCATACAACCAACACTGGTGACCGAAGGTTAGACTTTATCAACACTGATCTTTACCAAGTGGAAAAGAAAGGTTTATCAACTGGTGGCCTTTATCAACTGGTGGCCTTTATCAATAGGGTGGGTGATATGTTTCCACCTGACCACCTGAAAAGAAACATCTGTATTTTTCATTTCTGATAGTTTATCATACTATATTTCAACCTCTAGGCCCTGGACAGTCGGCTGGGGACCTAGAATAAGTACTCACTTGTCGTAATCATTTTTCATTATATGGCAGTATCAATCACTCAGAATAGTTAAATAAAAGGTTAATAATTTTAGCCTTACCACAATTCAGAATAAAACACACAGTTACGTTGAAATAGCACAAACTCAGCTGAGCTGCTGGCTAGACTAGGGCGTCCCACTATTATTAGTAATATATTCAATGGACGACAAACTTCTTAGCCACAACAATCTACTTGTATGGACAGTCTTCAAAAAAATGACAACTTGCCGGCAAATTTTTCAATAATCTTAACCCTTGTTTACATGTACTTGTTTTTCTGCCTTCGTCTCAAGGACGCGTCAAATGTAACTTTAGTGAATGTAAAACTAACATGTGTTTGCGAGTCTGCATCGAACAAATCAGTCTTTTATCAATAACTTCCGAATTATCTGTCCGTCTTTTTATTTGAAAGCATATTATTTATCAGGAAAAGATAAGTTCCTTAACTAGCTAATTTTTGTGATTCTAAACCTATTAATAAGAAATTCCATATTTTTTTTCCATGTTAGTCTTGAAATCTTTACCACCACGCGTTCACTTCTTTTCCATGTGCTGTCCAGCTATTTTCGAGAGTTTTACGTCATTCTAAATAAGAGCTAAGTCTGTTTTCGTAACCTAAGTGGCTACATGTTCTTACTTTACCTCGTATTTCAAACACTAACTACGAGTTCGCGCGTACGTTAGGCTTAGATTCAAACGCTTGCAGACAGCATAATTTTTTTTCTTTTCTCCTTTCCTTACCCCGTCTGAACGAATAGGCCTTTCGCGTCCCCATGTTATCATTAGTTTTTTTCTTTTTTCCAATGACACTAGAAACGATGGTACGATCTACCAAATCAACGCTCTTGTGGCGTAGGCGAAAAAGCCGCAGAATAACTTAACTATATTTTATCCCTACAATTTATTTTAACTTTTATCTTTATAAAATGGAGGATTTTATCGCTGTATCAATGTATTCCATCACACATCTCCCCACTTGAGAATATGCACTAATGCGAGTTCCAAAACCAGTGATACACATAGATAAAATCAACTCCTTACGCCTGCTGAATACTCTAAATTTGATCACAGGGGTGCCTACTGAGGAAATCTGCACCGACGTTCTGTGACCCGGAATATATTCAATGGTAAATTGATATGGCTGTAATAATAAAGACCATCGTAATAATCTGGTATTTTCATGCTTGGCCTGTGATAAGAATACGAGAGGCTGATGATCCGTCTGGACCACGAATGTTCTCCCATATAGATAGATTTGGAACTTTTTTATCGCCCAGATTAACGCTAAACATTCTTTTTCGCTTGTGGAATAACCTTGTTCCGCTTTGTTCAACTTACGGCTAGCATAAGCGACTGGGTTCAGTTCCCCATTGGGTGAAGAGGACTTTTGCAACAAAGTAGCCCCCAGGCCCACATTGCTTGCGTCCGTTCTCACCACAAAATCTTGAGTCAAATCAGGCAATTTAAGAATAGGCTTGCTAGTGAGTTTTTCCTTTAACTCTTGGAATGCCAACTCACACTGCGCTGACCAAACAATTTTATCTGGATTTCCCTTGCGAGCCAAGTCAGTCAGAGGAGCACATATAGAGTTAAAATTTTTGATATATTTTTGATAAAACCCACACAACGACACGAATGATCGCACGTCTTTTTTTGTTTGTGGTCTAGGTGCTCTCTGCAACTTTTCCAAGTTCTTGGGGTCAGGGGTCATGTTACCCTGATATACAGTATGTCCCAAGAATTCCAACTCTTTGCATCCAATACATTTTGTTGGTCTAGCAGTCAAGTTTGCTTCTCTGAGCCTATCAAATAGCATATTCAGAGAGTTAACGTGTTCTTCAAATGTTTCTGTAGCGATGAGGATATCATCCGTGAAATTCGTGATACATGGATTATTCAGGGGATCCAACAATTTGCGCATCATTCTAGAAAACACACTCGGAGCATTTTTCAATCCGAATGGCAACATACTGAATTCATAATGCCCTTCCGAGGTGCTAAAAGCTAAATAAGGTCGAACCTCAGGCTTCACTGGAATCAGGTAATAGCCTTTGCTAAGATCCACCTTCGAAAAGTATTTTGCCTTGTTCAATCTGGCAAATAACTGTTTTGTGTCCGGTAATGGATCCACCTGACTTTCCGTGACAGCATTCAGTTTCCTGTAATCTATGCACAGTCTATGTTCCCCAGACGGTTTCCTCAACAAAACTACACTGGAACTGTAGTGAGATTCACTGTGAGAAATAATCCCTTCTTTCAACAAATAATCTATCTCCTCTTTCAATGCTTTCTCCTTAGCGAACGGAACAGAATAGGCTCTCATACAGATTGGTGTTCAGTCCACCAGCTTCATATCATACTCTAGCAAATTAGTATGCCCCGGTTTGTCTGTTAACACATCTGTATGTTCCTCCAAAACCTGTTGAACTCTCTCCCTCTGATTTTTAGTCAGGTGCTTACTGACTTTTACCTGTGCGGCTGTCTCACATGGGTGCAATGGGTATTCATGTGAGGTGAGTGGTTCCTTTTTCAGTTCGGTTGCGATAGCCAAGGTCAGTAGAGGGGTGCCTTCCTGGATTTGTCTGTCCAGATACTTCTTTAAAAGGTTTACATGGTATATTTTCTCCTTCCCCTTTTTGTCAATCTTATAATTTAATCTAGACACCTTCTCTAGAACTGTATATGGACCTTGCCATCCAATTTGCAACTTATTATTGCTGCCGGGTAGTAGAAGAAGTACTTTCTTTCCCACAGCTAATTCTCTGTCCTTTGCTTTCTTATTGAAATAAGCTGCATGTTTCTTCCTGGCTTGTCTCAAATTATCATTTGCCAGTTTCCATCCAGCTTTCAGACGAGTGATCAGCTCGTTCACATAGTTATATGATGAGGTAACAGTTTCCTCTGCCTTCTCATCTGTCCACGTCCTTAATAGGGTTACATATGGACTTTTAATTTTTCTGACATAGTTTGCATAATATTGGAAGCCCTATTTTGAGGACGTTTCTTCCTCTTGTCATCACATAAGAATCTTCCACTACCAATTCTTTTCTTGGGGTTGTCTCCCCACTTTAGATTCCTTGTGAGAGATCCTCTCTCTCTTTTATTTTCCTCCAGTTCACATAATTCCGACCGAGGGATTGTCGGCTTATTCTGGGGTAAAACATCTCTTTGTACTCGCCGCATAGTGGCCATGTTAATACATTCAAGTGAAGACTGTGTGTGAAAAGGGGGCTCCCATTCCACTTTGTCTACTTTATTATAATTATTGTTCCTTCCAGGCCTAAGTTTGCCCCGTGGCGTTTCTAGGTCCTGCACATTTTTTCCCCTTGTGGGTGTTCCCTCATGAAATATGCCACATGCTTCTACAAAGTTCTCAATATCGACATTTACGTCGGGCCAATAGCTTAGTATTTTTGAGCAACTTTTTGGCAGATGGTACCTATTTTCTCATGGTCACCATCTTTTCCAACATGTAAGCTCCTTATTAAATTTGCCCTATATGCCTTGGGAAGTACCAACTGTCCGTGACCAGTGGATCCAGTTCCGGTCTTCCTGTATAACAATTTGTTTTTCATATAATAATCTCCCTTGCTTGGAGGTGTGTGACATTTGGGCAATTTTTTAAAACATGGCTTGAGTGTCCTATCCTCAGCCTGCGCCTTCCTCATCTCCTCTGGATGAGCATTTATAGGTTCACATTCTTCCTCCTTTGACTGTGACCTGGTCTGCACTGTCGCCATGATCACATGTCTCTTGGGATTCCCCAAGAAGACGTATCTACACCCCAATATCAGAGGGTAGATTGGTTCATCTATCACTGCTGCTTTGATTTCTCTTTCCACATAGCGAGTTTTCACAGTTATCCTTCCGATGGGAAGTGTCATGAGTGGTATGTCCTTAGTCGCCCCTTGTATTTCCACGGTTTCGGTGGTATACTGATCTGGGTTCACTAGGCTAGACCTCACAACTGAATCAAAATGCAAACCTGTATCATATAGGCACCTTGTGGTGACCCCGTTACAAACAACATCCTCACAAACTGGGGGGTGATAAGGTTCCTGCTGTCCAGTAGGTTTAACCTTTAATCTCTGGTTCCCCGATTTCATTGCAGCAATGTTAGAAGGTTTCCTTTTACAAAATTCGGTGTTACGGTTGTCCTTCCTACACCATTTACACCACCTCTTTCCTTGGTTAAAAGGTTTTCTTTCATTATATTTTTGGTCATTGAACTGTGAGTTTCTATCACGATAATCATTTCGTGGCCTATCAAAGTTAGTCCTACCTTTGTTACTTTGTTCCCTGGTATCAAATTTATTAAAGTGCTGTGTGGCCTTAAAATTCTCTATATGTTTCTTTTTAGTGCCAGCTACCTCTGCCTGGGCTGCTTGATATCTCTCAGCGACATTCAATACCTCACCCAACCTCTCTGCACCTTGTTCCATGAGAAACTTTCTCAGGTCTGGAGCCATGGACTCTCTTAATTGCTCTATCATGATCATTTCTTTAAGATCTTGGGTCTTCCCCAGAGCAGTCCATTTCTCCAAATAGGTTTCCAGTCTGGCAGAGAATTGGTGGTATATCTCCCCAGACAAAAGCTTGGCATTTCTAAACTTCTTACGATAAAATTCACCATTCTTTTCATATCTTAATAACAGAGCCTGCTTTAGCATGTCATAATTGTCTTGGTCGTCTCTATTCATTTTTGCAAACACTTCATAAGATGTTCCCCTAAGCCCCTGGAAAAACTTTAGGCTCCACCTTTCTCTCTCTAACCCATATGTGGTAGCCAAAAGTTCAAACCTACTTAGAAAACTTTCTATGTCATCGTCTTTCTCAACAAAAGGAGTCTAAATGAAAACCCACAGCTGAGGTTGAGGCTCCCTGACTAGCAGTGGCATCGGAGGGAAAGGGGCTGGCACCATTTTCAGGAGCATGGCCTTGTACTTCCAACTCCCTTAGTCGTAACTCGTGCTCCCTTTGTAATCCCTCTTCTGCCTCCTTTTCTCTTTTCCCTCTTTCAGCAGCCTGTCTCTTTTCCTCAGCTTCCCTTTCAACAGCTTGCCTGTCCTCTTTTCCCCTCTGCTTCTAATTTCTTCTCTTCCAATTGTGAAGCCCGCTTTTATTTCAGCCACCCTATCTGCCTCCAATGCCTTAGCCTCTTTGTCAGCCTCATCCTGCAGCCTCTTAAGTTCTTTGTCAGCCTCAATTTGTAACTTCTTCTCTTCAGCTAACCTCCTATCTTCCCTTTCAATATACTTGTCACATTCTGAAGTTACATATCGGATCAAAGCCTGACCCTCCATATTCATTTCTTTAGCAGTCAGCACAGCAGCCGATCTGAATTTGGCTAGATCTGCCATCCTGTATAACAATTCTAATAATGTTCTCAGATAGATTACAAAACTCCAATTAACAAAGTGACACTCTACTTAATTAATTACTACTGGCTGTGAAGATTCATCAACTTTTACTCTCCACCTTAATTATTTCTTATGAATATCTTTTAATTTTAGGGACACTGTTAAATTTATACAAACTTATACCCCAATAGTTTAATTCCCGGACCAGGAGACCCCAATATATGTGAAAAATTCAGATCCCGGACGAGCCCCCAATATATGTGGTGGGTTTTGATGTTATTAAGTGTGGTTGCTAGGTTACTTAGTGTACTGAATGAGGTCAGCTGTGAAGGTCCCTGAGGATAACAGTTTATGTGAGTTTACAGAGTACCTTACTACTACCACCTATTGTAGCAAAATATGCGAGAATAAACGCTCAATTCAGTAAGATTTGGGCATAAAACGATAATAAATACATTTGCCCGCATGTATCTGACGGTTGACCTCTTCGACGCCAGCAGGCTGCTTTTTGTACAGTGCTAAGCCTATAGAACGATTTAACGGAAAAAGTCTGACACGCTTTAGTTTCGTTTTCGAGAAACACTACTAATAGTTAATTTTTGCCCAATCTGCTGCATACACTTTGTAGTCTAGCCTTACAATTAACTATTGGCGGAAGCATGCCGCAATATAGCTATCTGAAGTAACGCTTTCTGTCAACTTTAAAGCAAAATTAGTAGTAATCCTTACATTGTTTGGTAGTATTACACGATACAATACTAATTAGTAACGCAAAATTCTTAACCCGCCCCGTCTACACCCCGCTTCGATGACACAGTCTGCAACGCATATATACACACTGCGAAAAAAGCCAGCCAAGTATTCTGCATCACCCAGTCTCTGACAATTTTATTTCCTCCTAGGTAGCATGTTTTCTACGTAACTAAAACAAGTTAGTTATTTGAAAAATACATGCTCGCAAGACGAAGGTTGTTGTGAAAGATGGCGACTTGTGCAAAATTTTATTTGACGATTGACATGAAAAAAATTGGAAAGTTTTAAACCATTATGAAGTTCCCCATAAGAATTATATGTAGGTATGTAGTATGACTAATTAGAGTATTAGCTGAGTAAGAATGTACTTTAAATAATATATAGCCCCAGTATTAGAGAAGTTACTGAAGAAATACTAATATCTAAAGTACACTCGACCAGACAAACTGGCGTTCCTGCTTATGTTTTTTTGGTAACGTTTAGGGGACGCGAGCTTGGGAGAGGCATGGAGGTACATTCAAATTCGCTTGGGGAAAAAGAGTATGACTGACAAGGGGCGGTAGGAAAAATGTAATCCTAAACGTAATATCTTTTTTGTATTGGCATGACAAAAGCAGAGTGGCCAATCGACCACCAGACGAAGAAATTATTTGAAATTATTTTTTGGTTTTTCATTCAAACTGCTTTTGAATTCAAGTAAGTAGAACGTTTCGATTGGCTAGTGCTGGTAAATATTAGCAAAAGGCTTTGACTATTCATTGCCAGTTGAACTAAAATTTGTATACAGATACGCTGAAAAACAGCTGTGTGTAATTTTAAACTTAAATAAAGAATAAAATTCACAGTCTGTGCAGTTTCGGAGGAAGCTGAGGCCATTTCTTCTCAAAATCAGCGTCAATTTGTTTATATATTTCTTGATTGTGGTTAAGGATATTTTATGAAATTTACTATGTTTGGTCCAACTACAAAGTTAGATACTGCTATTGAGANAAAAGTGAAGGACATGTCGGAAGCAGACATTGTTGAGAGTCCACACATAAACGGTAATCTGATGATGTATGTTGTTATAATTATGTTGGCATATTATTGTATTAAAATAGATTAGTAAGCCTCTGTGTTCAATGAACACTGTTTACATGCCTGAAGCAAATATAATTGAAAAGAAAAGAAGATAATATCATATCAAAGGAAATGTGGTTACTCCACATTATTGTATGGAGGAAAAGTATGTGAACGTACAGTGGCGTATCTACTATAAGGACTTGAGGTGTGGTCACAACAAGGTGGGAGTCCTGTACGATTCGGGGCGAGTGCATTTGTAAGGCACGCGAGGCTGACCCCATACCCACGTAGGAAATTAAGTGTTAGAATAATTGATCAGAGATAAAAGGCCAGGGTGTCCTTTTGTTGCAGAGGGTCTATGTTCCTGTTGCCGGCTGGTGACAGGAAACCTGCTGAGTACTTATAAACGCCAACCAGTCTCCAACCAGACTTATATGCTGTCGAATATCCAGTAGGAGCTTTGGCAAGTGGTGAAAGTGAACTTTCTGCAACTACACATTGAAATATTTTACAACAACAAGGACTTCCAGGTGATCAGTTAGACATCTGGGGCATCTCTGACAGTTTTCTTGTGTTTCAAAATATTACACATGAAACATGGGAAATGCGGTATGCAAAACGGTATTATATGGGGGTAGGATGAACTACAGCCCTTATATACAGTGACTCTCCCGTTAGATAAATAAATTGAACTCTGTAATATTTCATACAGGAAAGACATTACATCAAATACTTAATAACATTTTTTAGTTATTGGGCAATTTGTCCCACCATTTTAATTGTTCTTTTCTGTAAACTATCTTGTCCTTATTTTCAAAGACCTGTCCACAAGCTATGAATGGACAGGCAAAATAAATTGTAAAAAATACGTTCAAAGAAAAACTTAACTGATAGAGTTATTATATTCTTTATAGAAACTTAAAGTGTTTGACTGTTGTGTACCATCATTTCATTTCTCCCCTAGACACTAGGTACACCATACACTAGAGCCATAAGAGTGACCGTGTGAGACCTAGGGAGGTAGCTGTAGGTTCTCTGCACATAATTCATCATCATCATCTATAGAGTCAGAGGCCTACATTTGCTTGACCTCACACGGTTATAGCAGACACCTTTTCATTCTTTTAGGATACCATCATAACCTCCCCAGCAAAATCAACTTTGCTACATAAATTGGTAGGCTTGTCCGGGCATCTGAATTTCTCTTAGTTCTACATACATTGGGGTCTGGGGGTTTAGCTTTAACAACAATCTAATTTTCCCAGGGAATCCCCATATAGTATTACCCAAGATTTGGGAAGTGAAGAAAGTGTCAGAGCCCAGATTTAATTAAGTAAATTTATAATTAGTTAGAGATTATTTTGTTAGAACATTTTGTACTTATTAGAATGGCAGATCTGGCCAAGTTTCGCTCTGCGGCTGTACAGACTGCTAAAGAGATGGGCATGGATGGACCAGAGTTGGTTCAATATGTAACTTCAGAATGCGACAAGTATATTGAAAGGGAAGATAGGAAGTTAGCAGAAGAAAGAAAATTACAGTTACAAATTGAGGCTGACCAAGAAATTAAGAGGCTGCAGATTGAGGCTGACAAGGAGGCTAGGGCATTAGAGGCTGATAGAGAGGCAGAGATAAAGAGGCTCAATTGGAGGAGAAAAAATTGGAGGCAGAAGAAAAAAGATTGACTGCCGAAAGGGAGGCAGAAGAAAAACGACTGCAAAGGGAGGCAGAAGAAAAAAGATTGACTGCTGAAAGGGAGGCAGAAGAAAAAATATTGACTGCCGAGAGGGAAGCAGAAAAGGAGGAGAAAAGATTACAGAGGGAGCATGAGCTACAACTAAGGGAGTTAGAATCTCAAGGCCATGCTCCTGAAAATGGTGCCAGCCCCTTTGCCTCAGATGCCACTACTAGTCAGGGAGCCTCAACCTCGGCTACGGGTTTTCATGTAGATCATTTTGTTGAGAAAGACGATGACATAGAAGGATATTTAAGCAGGTTTGAACTTTTAGCTACTACTTATGGGTTAGAAAGAGAAAGATGGGGGGTAAAGTTGTCTCAGGGACTTCGGGGAACAGCTTATGAAGTGGTTTCCAAAATGAGCAGGGATGACCAAGACAACTATGACATGTTGAAGCAAGCTCTTCTGTTAAGATACGAAAAGAACGGAGAGTTTTATAGAAAGAAGTTTAGGAATGCCAGGCTACTGTCGGGTGAGACCTATCACCAGTTCTCCGCCCGGTTGGAAACGTATATGGAGAAATGGGCTACTTTGGGGAAAATCCAAGATCTCAAAGAGATGATACTCATTGAACAGATGAGAGAGTCCATGGCTCCAGACATGAGAAAGTTTCTCATGGAACAGGGTGCGGAGAGGCTGGTGAGATAATAAATATCGCTAAGAGGTATCAGGCAGCCCAGGCAGAGGTAGCTGGCACAAAGAAGAAACAAATAGATCAGAGTAAGGCCCCTCAAAACCATAACAAATTCGATAATAGAAATAAGCAGAACTTCAATAGGCCTCGAAATGAATTTAAGAATAGACCCTCACAATTCAATGATAGAAGAAATGATGAAAGAAAACCTTTTAACCAAGGAAAGAGGTATTGTAAAAATTGTCGGATGCACTAGTTCCATTCCTCTCCTCTATGGACTGCACTGCATCTGAAATATTTTCATTAATCTCTTTTTTCCATATAATAGGGTGGGTGATATGTATCCACCTGACCACCTGAAAAGAAACATCTGTATTCTACATTTCTGATAGTTTATCATACTATATTTCAACCTCTAGGCCCTGGACAGTCGGCTGGGGACCTAGAATAAGTACTCACTTGTCGTAATCATTTTTCATTATATGGCAGTATCAATCACTCAGAATAGTTAAATAAAAGGTTAATAATTTTAGCCTTACCACAATTCAGAATAAAACACACAGTTACGTTGAAATAGCACAAACTCAGCTGAGCTGCTGGCTAGACTAGGGCGTCCCACTATTATTAGTATATATTCAATGGACGACAAACTTCTTAGCCTCAACGATCTGCTTGTATGGACAGTCTTCAAAAAAATGGCAACTTGCCGGCAAATTTTTCAATAATCTTAACTGTCTCGTCCAATGAGAGTACTGCCCCTTCTACAGTTTAAAATTTCAAACATAAATGTCCAATTTGGGTCCAGTTTCGGTCTAGTGTGTAGTGTATTTCTGTCTGTCGGTCGGTCCGAACTTGGGTTTTCCCAAAATTGCACTTGGTTTTGGACCAACTACAAAAAAAAAACTACACAAATTTTTCCTCACCCACTGCTTAGATTTCTACTGCGAAGATATTTTTAGATTCTCTCCTCCTTGTTTACATGTACTTGTTTTTCTGCCTTCGTCTCAAGGACGCGTCAAATGTAACTTTAGTGAATGCAAAACTAACATGTGTTTGCGAGTCTGCATCGAACAAATCAGTCTTTTGTCAATAACTTCTGAATTATCTGTCCGTCTTTTTATTTGAAAGCATATTATTTATCAGGAAAAGATAAGCTCCTTAACTAGCTAATTTGTGTGATTCTAAACCTATTAATAAGAAATTCCACATTTGTTTTCCATGTTAGTCTTGAAATCTTTACCACCACGCGTTCACTTCTTTTCCATGTGCTGTCCAGCTATTTTCGAGAGTTTTACGTCATTCTAAATAAGAGCTAAGTCTGTTTTCGTAACCTAAGTGGCTACATGTTCTTACTTTACCTCGTATTTCAAACACTAACTACGAGTTCGCGCGAATGTTAGGCTTAGATTCAAACGCTTGCAGACAGCATAATTTTTTTTCTTTTCTCCTTTCCTTACCCCGTCTGAACGAATAGGCCTTTCGCGTCCCCATGTTATCATTAGTTTTTTTCTTTTTCCAATGACACTAGAAACGATGGTACGATCTACCAAATCAACGCTCTTGTGGCGTTGGCGAAAAAGCCGCAGCGTAACTTAACTATATTTTATCCCTACAATTTATTTTAACTTTTATCTTTATAAAATGGAGGATTTTATCGCTGTATCAATGTATTCCATCACAAATGCTTTCCACGATTCAGAAATAGCCAGCGAATTCTCATGTGCCAAAACCAAAACAGCTGCTATTATCATTTCTGTGATTGCACAGCATTCTACTGAAGTAGCTTTGGAACCACTGAAGGAAAGATTTCATTTAAAGGCACTCTATTTGTGCAGTACAATTTAAAGGAGCTTTCATGCTGTGATTTCTATGCATATTTAAAACGTAGCCCAACTTTGTTGAAGATTTTATCATCAGAAAAATATAAGTAGGCACGAAATCAATGTGATTTTATTAGCTTACTGTTTGAATGTTAGAAAAAATATATTTCAGCGTCTTGTAGATATTTAATAAATTAGTCCAACTTTTCAAAAATATTGTCCTCCTTTTAGTGACCAAAAAATGTCATTTGTCCTCCTTTTTGTGTTGAACAATATGGCCAAGCTGCACTGCAGGAAACGCGCTGGCAGGCTCAGGAATGGTGAACGAGAAGGACTACACATTTTATTGGCAAGGGAAAGGCCCTAATAAAACTAGAGATCACGGAGTAGGGTTTGCGGTTTAAAAAAATCGCTAACTAAAATGGTTGAACAAGGTGAGAATGAATCAGAACGCCTGTTAACGATCCACCTGCAAAGGTCCCATCACCCTTGTCAGTGTGTATGCTCCTACTCTGTACTCTGCCTCAGAAGCTAAAGACGAGTTCGGCGAGAATCTGGCAGCAATCATCAAAAGCATACCTAAGCAAGAACAGCTTGTTCTCCTTGGTGACTTTAACGCTAGAGTGGGTGGTGATAATATTTTATGGCTTTCATGTCTGGGCAGGTTTGGTATTGGCAAGATGAATGAAAATTGACAACGGCTCTTGGAGTTGTGTGTCCATCATGACCTCTGTGTGACCAAAACCTACTTTCAGATAAAACCCCAGCATAAGGTGTCATGGAGACACCCACGATCCAAGCACTGGCACCAAATGGATCTGATTCTCGTCAGAAGGCCACTTCTTAGGTTTGTGCTCTCCACTCGCTCGTACCATAGTGCAGACTGTGATACAGCTCACTCCTTGGATTGCTGAAAAATCAGAGCACAACCAAGAAAACTCCATCGTGTCAGACATGAAGGGAAACCACGCATCGATACCAGCAAGATGTCAGACCCTGTCATGATCGCTCAATTTACCGCGACCTTCAAGAAAGTGCTCAGTAGCCCACAGCATTGTGATACTGTTACAGAAAACTGGGAGCATTTACGGAACACCATTCAAAGTACTGCACTTGTCACCTTTGGTAAGAAAACAGCGAAGTCAAACGACTGGTTTGATGCTTCATCGGATGTGATGACACCTGTCATTGAAGCTGAGCGCAGTGCTGCAATTAAATACAAACGTTCACCGAGTGCTAGAACCCTACAGATCTTGAAGGCTACGAGAAACAAAGTTAGGCAAACTGCTCAACGTTGTGCAAATGACTTTTGGCTCCAGCTCAGTGAGAGCATCCAGACCGCAGTGCAAACAGGCAACACTAGACAAATGTAAGGCGGTATAAAGAAAGCCCTTGGCATGCATTCAGAGATGCAACTGAAGGAATATGCCTTCACACTAGGTCAGATGGTCGTGTTTAATCTCGCAAGGCTGAAGGCAAAAACAAAAATCAGAAGCGTCACTATAAGAGACTTGTTATTCGCTGATGACGCTGCAGTCGTCACTCAAAGCCAACAGAAGCTTCAGAGCTTGATGAATCGCTTCACTAAAGCATGCAAAGACTTTGGCCTCACAATGAAGTCTAAAGAAAACAAATGAGCTGGGTCAGGATGTGGGTGCTGCACCAGTTATCACTATCGATAACTATGAGTCGGTGAATTTGCAGTAGTGCACTTCACACACCTGGGGTAGACCATCAATGACAAACTCTCTCTGGATACAGAAATTGACAGCCGCTTTGGCAACACTGCAGCTAACCCCACCCCCACCCACCCCCCCACCCCCCCACCCCCCCCCCCCCCTAGCGTGTTTGGGGGAAAGTCCAAACTCACAATGAAGACCAAAGCTGTGGTATATAATGCCTGCGCCACCAGCACACTTCTATATGGTAGCGAGACATGGACAACATATGCTAAGCAAGAAAGAAGGCTCAATACATTCCATTTACGGTGTCAACGCTACAACCTCGGCATTTCATGGAAAGATAAAGTGACAAATGTCGAGGTGTTGTCACATGCTGGCCTTCAAAGCATGTATGCACTGCTTAGACAGCGCAGACTAGCTGGCTTGGCCATGTCCGCTGCATGGAAGATGGTCGCAGTCCGAAAGATATCTTCTACGGACAACTGGCAGATGGCAAAAGAACAGTTGGGCGACAGCAGCTGAAATTCAAAGATATGTGCAAGAGAGACATGAGGGCACTGTACATAAATCCAGCAACCTGGGAGGATGAAGCTGCCGATCGCACCAAGTGGCGATGCTATCTGCGGCGCCACCTCAGTTTGGGCGAAAAGAAGCTCACACAACAAGCAGAAGAGAGGAGAAAGCGTAGAAAGGAACACCATGAAAATAAGCAGCTGAGGGCTGTCACCTCAGGGGCACATTCCCATAGTCAGTTATGACTGAAGGGGCTATTATTATTATAAAGTAAAGCTCACAAACAAGTTGGTCGTTTTCTAGAGATGTGTTTGCAAAACTCGCTGACCAAGTCGTTTGAAGAATCATAATAATTTAACATCAACAGTCAGCATATGACGCCCACCTCTTCCTCAAATACCAAACATAATCTACAGGGTGAGTGAAAAGTCAATTGTAAATTGTTTTTCTTAACGCCTGTCCCAACTAATGTGTATTAAAAAGTTAGTTGCTTATCCTTTACAGGACGTGGCAATCAACCCCAGCTTTTATTGGCTGTTTGTGATTTTTCTAGGCAATTTTTTTATTCAGTAGTTTGCCATTGCTTTCTGAACGGTACGGCGCTTATACCATTGTTAAAAATCCACACAAAGCGATCTGCTACCAAACCGCCTGCAGCAGGTTTCGAACCTGGTATATCTGGATTATGAAACTGCGTCCATATCCATTAGGCCACAGACGCCGACAATGTGTATTAAACAAACATCAATATCAAGATAATCCAATACCATTTTATTACATAAAATGTTATGTCACATTAACCTGCCACACAAATATAAAATTAAATGGCTTTCTTCTCCTAAACTATTACACTATGACATTGTCTTCCACTAATTACTGGTTGTTTTCTTTGAATGGCGAATAAGCAATGCTTTTTTTTTATATAGATCAGAGTTTTGATCCTGCCATCAATGGTACCTATACCTTGTTACGGTATGGCAGCTTGCGTACCCTGACAACCCCCAGAGCTATGCCAGCAGGAGTTTTACGCCTGGTAGGTTCAGCTAGGCTGGACAGGTCTGTGCGGGTAGGGGTCAGAAAAAAGCTGGTACCCTGGTCCTCAAGTTTGGGGGTTTTAGCGCAGGGGCCCTGCCTATGTAAAAAACCTGAACAGTTACGGAAACAGCAACAAATGGAACAACTTTGATGCGGGACGGACACCCGGAGTCTCAGGCTTGTATGACTGTCAGTGGTGAAAGCCAAAAGGAAGCTATTGGCATGAAAACGGATGCCCTGACCGCAAAACATGAAACTAGAATTGGATACTGGAATGTTAGAACCATGAGTGAGGCAGGAAAGCTGAGGCAGATCACACCAGAGATGAGGAAATACAGATTACATTTCCTGGGAATAAGTGAGAGCAGATGGACCGGGACGGGGAGAATAAAAACAGCTACAGGGGAAACGGTACTTTACTCTGGTAAAGTGGTCAGCACAATGAAGGCGTAGCCATTATCCTGAAGAAAGGAATGGAAAGGTCATTACTGGAATGGAAACCCATCAACAACACACTGATAAGAAAAGACTGAGAGGGAGATTCACCAACACCACAATAATACAATGCAATGCACCAACAAATGACAGCGATTAAGAGGTCAAGGACAACTTCTATCAACAGCTACAAAAGGAAATCGAAACTGTACCCAGGTATGATCTTTTTATAGTAATGGGCAACCTCAATGCGAAAGTTGGTACACACAATACTTATAATGAAAGAGTAATGGGGAAATGCGGCAGTGGAACAGTAAACGAGAATGGGGACAAACTAATATGCTTCTGCAGCATCAACAACCTGGTCATTGGAGGAACACTTTTTCCACACAAAGAAGTGCACAAGTTAATGTGGGAATCACCAAACGGACAGGACAAAAACCAGATAGATCACATAATGATCAATGGTAGATGGAGGCATGCACTACAAGACGTGAAAGTAAGAAGAGGTGCAGATGTGGGAAGTGATCATCACCTAGTAGTAGCAAGCCTGACGGTGAAACTCTGAGCTGCTGGACCAATTGCAATCAAATAGAAAAGATATAACATCATGAAACTCAATGACCCCCTCACCAGAAAAGCTTTTGTGGTTGATGTAAAGAGACAATATCAAACTGCCAAAAGCCAGGAAAATGCAGCGACTGATGACAGTGGCGTCACTAGGGTTGGTGTCACCCAGTGCGGTAAACTCATGGTGTCCCCCCCATTGACCTACTCCCGTACCAAACCATACAGAATCCTTAGTAATGTTTTTTGTACTAATGTTACTCGTAAATCTTATTCCCGTATATTACTGAATGTAATGGCAATAGTAGTGACATAAACAACTAGTAAAATTTAAATTACACCTTTAAATTACAATATCATAAGCACAGCCTAAATGTATTTACATAGTTTCATGTGGTTAAAGTGAAAATTCGGTAAGAAAACAATAGAATTTGAAGAATAAACGTTTAAGAACTACATCAAAATTATTTAGTTATCAAAGAGTTATATAATCAATAATTGTTATACATGTAAGTTTATTATCAATTTTAATCATAGAATAATATGTGATAAATATAGTAAATTATATCCATAAACAAGAAGTTTAGATCATCATTGCAGGATGTAAAGGTATATAGAGGAGCCGATGTGGCATCAGATCGCCACCTTCTGATAGCCAGAGTAAAAATTAAACTCAAGAAATATGCAACAATGCAAAATTATAGACAACAATTTAATGTAGGACATCTAAGAAATCAAGAAACAAATTTGCGGTCACAATATCCAACAAATTTCAAGTGCTCCAACAGCTGGAAGATGTAGAGAATACAGAAGACTATTGGCAGCAAATCAAAACTGTATGGAATGAGACATGTGAAGAAATACTAGGGAAAATGGAACGACAACAAAAAGCATGGATGACAACAGAAACCATCAATAAGATAAAAGACAGAAAAAACAAGAAAGCAGATTTAAACACAAGCAAAACCAGAAGTCCCCGAAGGAAGTAATGGAAAGATGGAAAGAATATTTCTCAGAACTCCTGGATGGTGAGCATGGTGAAGCATCAGAAATGATAACCACTAGCACAGAAGAGAAAACCAATGATGGTGAAGATGACATAAAGATGGAAGAACTGAGGGCAGCACTAGAGAAAATCAAGATGGGCAAAGCAGCAGGGCATGATGGTATAACACCAGAAATGGTTAAGTACATGGGAGCATCAGGTGACCTATTACTCTTAAAGGTCCTACAGGCAGCATGGTGCAACAAGACCATACCAAAGGATTGGGAGATTGCCATCATAACACCAATTTTCAAAAAGGGTGACAATCGACAATATGGAAACCATAGAGGCATATCCCTTCTCAGTGTCCCTGGTAAAATCTACTCTAGAATCCTAGAGCAGAGACTCCGACGCCTAGCTGAGCCACAATTGGATGAGGTCCAGTGCGGATTCCGAGCAAACCGAAGTACTCAAGACCTAATCTTCACACTCAGACAGCTGAGTGAAAAGGCCCTTGAGTATACGGGTGAGATCCATCTTTGTTTCATAGATCTGGAAAAGGCGTTTGACAGGGTCCCCTGGAGCAAACTTTGGGACTGTTTGGCAAGGAAGAATATTCCAGCACCTCTGATTCATGCTATACAGAGCTTCTACAAGTCTTGCAGAAATTATGTGAGGACAGCAAACCATAAGTCAGAAGAGTTCAGGACCACCACTGGTGTAAGACAAGGTGATATCCTATCACCTTACCTCTTCATACTCCTTATGGACGATGTCATCAAGGCATGTAAGGAGAGAACAAGAAAGTATTCAGTGGGGTACTGGAAGATGAGACAGGTCTATATTTCGGAGCTGGCATTTGCTGATGATGTTGCCCTGATTGCTAAATCAGAGGCACATCTCCAATCCAACCTGCAAGTCTGGAAGGAAGAGCTGGAGAAGAGAGGGATGGTCATAAGCAGCTCTAAAACAAAATCCATGGTGATATCACGAGAAGAAAGAAAACATCAGATTAAGTTGGGAGAACAGGTCCTGGAGCAGGTCGACCACTTTAAATATCTCGGAGCTATTATAGACCGAAAGGGAGGCATCAAAGAAGAGTTGGCCACTCGAAAAGCAGCGGCTGGGAGACTTTTTCAGGCCATAAATCGTGGATTTCTCAGCAAGAAAGAGGTTGGTAAGAAAACGAAGATGGCTGTATACCGCTCCACCTATGTCCCAGTCTTGACATATGGATGCGAGTCGTGGGCAATGACTACAACCCACAAAAGCCAGATCCAAACCTCAGAAATGAGGTATCTGAGGAAAGTGGTTGAAGTAACAAGAAGAGACATGGTCCGCAACCAGACGATCCGTCAAGGCCTAAAATCCCATCCGCTGCAGACCCAAATAGAACAGTCCCAACTAAGATGGTTTGGCCATGTCTGCAGAATGGGAGAAGATCGGCTACCACGACAAGCATGGGAAACAAAGAGCCAGGGATCCAGACCTCCAGGACGACCCAGAGTCCGCTGGGAGGACAACATTAGACAATCTTTGAAGGACCGAGGACTAGAATGGAACCAGGCCAGGAAGAAGACAGCTGATAGAATGGTCTGGCGCTCTCTCTTCCAAACCTCTACACCTCACGGTAGAAGGGGAACGACTAAGTAAGTAAGTAAAACCAGAAGTTCCAAAGCCAAGGCTCAAGAAGTGTACACAAAAGCAACCAAAGAAGTAAAAAGAAGTATCAAAAGAGACAAGGGGAAGTATATTGAGGAGCTGGCAAGAGAGGCAGAAGATGCTGCAGCCAAAGGAAATATGAGAGAACTGTATAACAGCACAAAGAAGCTAACAGGGAAATACAAGCAAACAAGTTGCCTCATAAAAGACAAGAATGGAAAACTGCTCAGCAATATACAAGAGCAAATGAAGAGGTGGACAGAATATTTTGAGGACCTTCTCAATAGACCAGCTCCACAAAACCCCCCGGACATCCAGCCAGCAGAAGAAGAGCTACAAATTAACGGTGAAAGACCAACAAAGGAAGAAATAAAGAAAGCCATAAAGCTTCTAAGAGATGGAAAAGCGTCTGGACCTGATGGCATTCCAGCAGAGGTCATCAAAGCAGATATCGACACGGCTACAGAGATGTTATATAAATTACTTGGTAAAGTCTGAAAAAAGGAAGAAATACCAGCAGACTGGAAGGAAGGATATTTGGTTAAGTTGCCTAAGAAGGGAAATTTACAAGAGTGCACAAAGTATAGAGGAATAATGTTACTATCAGTGCCAGGAAAAGTATTGAGAGATTAAAAGAGTCCATAGACAAGAAACTGAGAGATGAACAAGCAGGTTTTCGACAAAACAGATCATGTACAGACCAGATAGCCACTTTGAGAATAATAGTTGAACAAAGTCTGGAATGGAATTCACCACTATACATCGCATTTGTGGTCTACGAAAAGGCATTTGACAGTGTAAACATAAAATCACTTTGGAAATTGATGAGGCATTATGGAGTTCCCCTGAAGATCATTAATTTAATAAAGAAAACATATGAAGACATGACATGCAGAGTTCTTCACAAAGGACAGCTTACAGAACCATTTGGGATAAGAACAGGAGTGCAACAGGGATGCCTCTTGTCTCCATTTCTTTTCTTACTAGCAATAGACTGGGTTATGAGATCATCGACAACACACAACAGAAATGGAATCCAGTGGACTCTGACTAAGCAGTTGGATGATCTGGATTTTGCTGATGACTTGGCTCTTCTGTCCCATAACTGTAATCAGATGCAGGAAAAATTGAAAACACTCGATGAGAGGTCACAGCAATTGGGTCTGAAAATACACAGGGAAAAGACAAAAATAATGAGAATAAATGCAGGTAATGATAACAGGGTTGAACTTGAAGAAACACCAATACAAGATGTAGAATCGTACACATATCTTGGCAGCAATATAGACAAAGTTGGAGGGACAGACAGTGATATCAAACTAAGAATACAAAAAGCAAGAGGAGCTTTCATTGCATTGGGAAATATATGGAGATCAAGAGAAATCGGATCCAACACGAGAATAAAAATCTTCAACTCAAATGTGAAGTCAGTCCTATTGTATGGCTCTGAGACATGGAGAACAACAAAGACAACAACCAAAAAGCTACAGACTTTCATAAATGGGTGCTTGTGTAGAATAGAGGGATTAAAATGGTATGACAAGATTACCAACATGGAACTGAGGACAAGAACTAGACAAGTGCCATCGATGGCAATGGATAGGACACACACTGAGGAAACCTGTTGATAGCATTACAAGGCAGTCCTTGTTCTGGAACCCCCAGGTCAAGAGAGGCAGAGGTAGACCAAGAAGCACATGGAGAAGAGAGCTGGAAACAGAAGTGAAAATGATGAGGAGAACATGGAAAGAACTTGAGATGATGGCATGTGTTTGTTGAAGGCCTCTGCTCCTTTGGGAGTGGAGGGTTATTAAATGAGAAAAAAAAAAAATAGTTGTAAATTGCTTAAATGTAATATTTCTTTGATTATATGAATACTAACAACAAAACTGTTTTGAAAATCTTTCTACATTGAGTTACAACATTATTAGTAACAACATTATTAGTAACTGAGCGGAAATCTGTTTTTTTATTTTTCTCCTTCTCTTCCTTCAATTACTACTTCATTCTGAAAAAAGTTAAGATATAGGTTCACAAATACTAATTACCACAATACTGTAGCTAAAAAACTAGAAAATTTGACAAAATCAGCGACTATAAAAACACCAGCAGCAACGAAAACAACAGCAAGTGCTTGTAGCGCGTGCAGACGAAACCATGTGATTCATTGTAATTGGGTAATAATGACAGCTCTGACCGGAGTGCATGCGTATTAGAAGGTTCAAACAGTAAATTAGCACAGAGTTTTAGCCTTGTAGGTATATTGATACAGTACATGTAAGCTGAGCTCATGAAAAATGTTTTTGTGGTTATAACTAGCTACAGGGATATTTTTATAAAAAAATAATACATTTCTGCTGAAACGCTGCACAAAAATGTTATAGACAGTCATTTTGGTGTCACCCCCTCTGATGGTGTCACCCGGTGCGGTCCGCACTCCCCATAGTGATGCCACTGACTGATGATGTTGACCAGAAATTCAACATCACTTCAACAGTGTACAAGGAAAGCAGCGAATAATTCTTGGGATTCCAGGGAAGAAAGAGACAAGACTGGATAACACCAGAAACGTTAAACACCATAGCGATGAGAAAAGAAATGAAAAGAAAGAAAGCAGAAGCAAAGTCTCCGAGCTTAAAGTAAATGTATAGCAAACAGTACAGTCAGCTGAACAAAGAAGTAAAACGTCAAACCCGTGCCAACAAAAGGATATTTCTGGATGACCGTGCAAGGCAGGCAGAAGAGGCAGCACTCAGAAATGAACAAAGCACAGTTTATAAAATAACTAAAACTATCAGCGGAAAATGAGGTGCAAACAATATAACGTTAGTAGGTGACAAGCAAGGAAATCTCATCAGCTCAGCACACGGGCAGGAAACATGATTGGCAGAGCACTTCAGAGAAACACTGAGTAAGGAACCAGCAGAGATGCAGCTGAATGTTCCCAAGGCTGATAGTGACCTAGATGTAAATACAGACATTCCACGAAAAGAAGAAATCATCACAGCTATCAAACGGTTAAAGAATGGAAAGGGAGCTGCGCTGGTGTAATGGTTACTACATTGCGCTGGTGGTGATCAGGTGTTTAAGCCCGAGCGTGTGCATTTGAAGGAGTGTCATCAACCGAGATTTTGACTGAATAACCTGAACGGCTCCTGAGATAAACCCTCTGTGGATGGGAAGGAGCAAAGCTCCTGACCGGGTTGGAAGAAAAGTCCACAGGCTCCCCAGCTTCGCATTGACATGACATTGGGCCGAAGGCCAAAGTGCCGCTGGTTAAGGGAAAAAAACAAAAAAACCAGAAAATGTCAAACAGTATTAAAGAAAATGTCCAACACTGAAATGAAGACAAACTTTATTACACAAAAAATAAAACTGCTACAACAGCAAGGGTAATCAACACTTCTTAATATTTCTCAACTTAAAAACATCATGTATGTGCAGACTGTGGTTGACAAGAGAACTGGTGGTGTGATCTGACAGCAAAATTATCTATGTGAAAACATCTCATGATCAAATCTATCACAGACAATAAAACTGCTTCACAGTTTATTCACACTACTGCTAAAATGTGTGTGTGAGTGAGAGAAAGGAAAGAAGAGAACAAAAAAGCTTAAAAACACCACAATATTCATTAAAATTGCAACAAATTTGTTTCAACTTTCAGTTTCTTAAGTGCTGCTGCCATCCTCCTCCATGTCCTCACACATTACAAGATGTATGTATCATGGTCTTTAAGTAAATCAAGCCTGATAACATCAATTCAACTTTAGTATACCGGTACGACAAACACTGCAAGTACACATGATCAACTTTTTAATGAAAATGTTAACGTTGAAACACAAATTAATAAATCAAATCAACAGAAGCTCAAGACAGAAGAAAGCTGTTCAAACTGATTTCTCACATCATCCACTAGCATGTAAGTAGCACTGCTGTAAACCAGATTTAAGAAAGTGGTCTTGCTTTTTTTTTTCTCTTGACATTTTTTGGGGCATTAGTAATTTGAAGAACGGCTTGTTTATGTGGTTTTATTAAATATAAAGGAAGCATTCAGAATTCTTGTATGTCAGCCACAAATGTAGTCTTCGTAATCTGCTGGATAACTGTATGTGTATCCACATACAAACACAACAAGTAACATAAAGATAAAGAAGGTTAACATTCATCAATCACTGACTTGAACACTAAAACAACTACTAATTACTAAAGAAGCTCCTGAGATATAAGTGCCAACTAATAATTCAATAAAGGTAAAAACATTTAAAAAACATGACTCAAATTTCACATTCAGGGACTTCAATAACCAAACACTATCATGTGGTAAACATTTCTGCTGTCTCCTAAAAAAGGAAAAACCTAAATCTTGTTCTTCTTCTTCATACACTCTCAGACGTCCACTTGAATGTTTTCAAAGAAAGCCGTAGTCAGTTTGAGGCTATTTGAATCTCCGTAGAGCTAATTCAAAAGTAATCAAACCTATGCCCTGACTTAATGTGACCATGCAAAAAAATTAATTAATTAAAAAATCAACTCTAGTAACAAATTAGTTGGACTGGAAAAAAAAATAATTAAATTCTGTCCTTTCACTCAGGTTCACTTAAAATAACAAACTATACTAAAAATTGAACCACTGTCACGAAGTGGATTTAAGTTTAGAGTGTGTCTGAGTGTATAGACAAGACCCTAGTATGAGAAAAACTGAAAAAAACTAGATTTAGATGAAAATGATAGTGAAAATGTGAAGAGTTGAAACTATTGGCTCTGAGGGTTGAGAACCGAGATTGACTCTCCCTCGCCACTCCTGACATCTTAGATAGCTATAGCCTCAACCACCTCTAACTACCCTAAGGGGATAAGGTTACTTAAGATCACATACACCACAATACAGACAACAAATAGCTACTGTACATAAATAAAGTGGCTGATCCAGACTAAATTTAAAGTTTATTTACACACAAAAAAAATCAAATACATGTCAAAGAAATAAAGTGCGTGTACGCACACCTGAAAACAATCAAGTACAGCTAAAAATGATTTATCATCAACCCAACCCTTCACCCACAATTGCCACCTGTATGGAGGGAAGAAGTTAAGATTAAATAAAAACCACACTGAACTTGGTGGGGTCTCGGATTTCGAGCCTCCACTCCAAACTAGCTATTCTAAATTATAATTTCACTGTCAGCTGGAAATTCTACGAACTGTCTACACAATCTCTGCAAAGACTTCGTTTCTACATAGCCTATTCTGAAACTCCCGAACACTACTCCACAACTAACTTCATCACTAAAACTTCAGCAGCTGTCCTCTGCTGATCTTTAACAAAACTCGTTATCAGTTCTGTCTTTTCTGCTCTAACATCTGTAGAGGGTATTGTAACCCTTTTTCCCTCCACAAAAAGTGTAGCTGACGACTAGGGTTTAAAGACTGGATACTGGACTTGAAAATTTAGCTGTTTCACTACTGACAAATCTGGATTCACCTGCCCGGTTACCCCTCTCTGGGTTTAGGGCCGTCAGCGTTATTATGGCCGAATTTACACGAAACCCAACCTCCAGGCGTTGTGCCTCCTTTGGAGTTGGTATATCGAGCTTAGAGCTCGAGATTTAAACAATGAACACGTTCCCGCTGAAGCATGGGGGCTTCACTGCAAGAGAACTGGTTCGTTCCCGCTGAAGATTTGTGCTTCACTGCAAGAGAACAGTTTCGTTCCCGCTGAAGATTTGTGCTTCATTGCAAGAGAACTGTTTCGTTCCTTCTGATGCCCACTGAATTGGCACCGGTACTACCGCGTCACCAGTTCTCTTTTGCCTATGGCGTTGCCTCGTCTCTTCTGCTCCTGAGAAGAACGATATTTCTTGGCAAGCTGCAAGGTCAAAATGGCTCCCCTACTTGCGTGCCGTGAAACCGTTTTGCTGTGGGACAAATAATACAACAATTATACCACACATCAACTTAACACGTCTTTAACATCTATCTCCCTTACTTCCTAACACCCTTGTCTATTCCCGCTCCAGCAACTACATAATATTTATGCCCCAAAAAGTCAGCTCCCCCCACACAACTCCCTTTTTTCTCTACCCGATTCCAAAGTAAACATCACCCAGGTAATACCCTCTCTAGTAATCAACTCGCAGACCAGCTGACCTAAATCCTATGGTTCTGCATGACTAACCACGAGTCACAACAATTTTTCACTGCAGACCTACCTGTCCGAAAATACTTTGGGCTACTACTACTAAAATGATCAACACCAAATTAAAATTAGACCTCTCTAGGAATCATTAAATTCCCGTTCCGTAAAATTAATCACATCCCAAAATGTAATAAACAATTATTCCTTTATCAGAAATAAAATTTCGTCTCTTGTCTTCTGATTACACAATATATATATATATATATATATATGTAACTTATCAGACTTAAACTCTCAATGAAATACAATACATGCGCTTCCGAATATTCTGTAAATTTACATAAGTCAGAGATGCAGGTTTCTCCAGACCTTCTTTGAAATAATACAAGCACGCCCTGAATATCTCAACTCTTAATCCCTCCTAGATACTGCCATTCCTTCTAGAAAGAATTATATGGACCTCTTACATTTAATACTTTCTCTAAGAACATAATTGATGGCCCTACACGTTAAATTTAACTTTAAAATTAACTTCCCAAGAAAACTTACTGATCGGCTAGGACTCTATTAAAATCAAATAAAAGTACCATGCTAATAACTTATGGCTTACCCAATTCAAATTTCCCACTTAAAGAGCAATCGAAAATTGACTATGGTTACGAGGCTGGCAATATTTCATCAGAGACCTGGCTATGAATCTACGTGAGTATATATAATCAAAACCCCCACTCTGACCTAGCTGACGTCATTGCATGCCTTTGTTCTAAGCCCAATGATCGCACTGCATTTCAATACAGTTTGACCTTGGCCAATCAAAATTAGTAAACAACTCTGACTCAAATTATACTGCTCACGCATATAACGTACATGGGTAAAGGTCACTACCTCCATCCCCCATTTAAACAAAGAATGTACTGGAATACAGAATGATCCCCTAACTGTCGGCACGCTGCATTAAAATCCCGGAAATTTGCCCTGCAGCTGCATTCTTTTTCACAACACCCTCTTTTTTATAGTGGATGACTTGTAAATTCTATAGTTTTTTTGTTTTTTGGTCAATTGCTCTAATTTTTGGACTGTATAGAAATAAATGAATGATGAATCTGATGATGTAAATTTTGTTTGTGTTCATGTTAGATGTGATAGGAAGAGAGGAATGGAAAGATGAAAAAAAAAAAAAAAACCGATAAAAAAATTAAAAAAAAAAAATTAAAAAAAAAAACCAACAAACGAAGAGTCCTTATCCCTTGCATCTCAATGCAAGTCATTTGACCAATACAAATCAAATAACGATCTTTTCATTACACCCATCATCAGTAGCAAAGCAACAAACGCCCTCGTCAGCAGTGACATTCGGCCGTAACCCTAAACCTTTCCCATAAACCTAAACCTAACCCCTCAAATTAGACATACTACTATCGTTTCCATCTCTGCCATCACCCATATTCTGAGAACCGATATAAGCGCTAATAAAGGCAAAAATCTCGTCATCGCATCTGAGTCAGAATCCATTAAAATTTGAGCGAAAATAGCCGTGTGTTCGATGCCGATTCATTTCGATTAAAAAAATTCACAAAAAATAAACGCGAATAAACCCATCACTAAATAAAGATCGGAAACGGAAGCTAACTCTCTCGCAAATAACATTAAAACTTAACATCCGGGGCTGATATCACGTGTACACAATTCCTAATGCTAGAAACCGACGATATCCGAAAGGCGACTAAAGTCGCCCGCAGCGTGCTAATAAAACAAAAATGACCACAATTATTTAAATCCGGAAAATACGTTTAATTGCACGCAATCGCTTTAAAGAGAAGAACCCTGGTGCAAATCTGCACTTAACCTTACCGTCATCCCTATAGAAAACAACTGCAATAAATTCCCTACAAAACAAGACTAAACTCCACTACTATTCATAGAGAAGAACCCTAGTGCAAAAACGAAAGTAATAGGAGAAGAAACCTGGGGTGGATTACAAGTAATCCCGCCTAGAAATAATGTAAATAATGCAAGGAGAAGAGACATGGGGCCTTTTGAAAAAATAAATTACAGTACAGTATCACAACCACTACTCTGAATAAAGGCTGAAGTCTGTATAGTAAAATGTCAGAGCAACTAAGAGCTATCATTCACATTTCATATTCCTGACCTACCATGTCCTTATACAACAGCCATTAACGAATGCATTCACATCTGGAGTGTGACAGTATTATATGCTGCCACTTGTTCTGATCAATATTTATATTAACATCATATGTTATGTTACATGTTCAGAAAAGCCACTTTCTCACACAATAAAGAAATTACTGAAGACTAATTTACTGGAAAAAAAATTATTACTGCAATATATACATTTACTATATATAATGTGAGATATCAATCCTGTTCCACCTTGCAGTGGTGGGACAGCTTGCAGACAGACAGCAATGGTTGGTGGGTGTTGTTAAACTAGGACCACAACCTAGGCTTCAAGATAAACAACAAGTCACAGAACTTGTAAACAACAACCAGCTTGAGCCAGGAAGAATCCCCAAGAGAGTGACGTGAGACATGAACTGCTAAAAGCCAGATACTACAAGTCAGGTCGCTGACAAAGCTTCTGTCAACAAAGGCAAAAGCTTGACCTGCTGCTTGGAATGTGAGAATGTTGAATGAAAATGGAAAAATGGCCCAAGTGGCCTGGGAATTCTATTCAGAATGTTAAGACCATGCAGACACAGAGGGGATTCCCTGTAAGTCACTTCAAGGAAAATATCACACTAAACAATAATAATAGCAGAAATTCAAGCAGAAGGAAGAAGAATCCCAGTTGAATGCCATGCACAAAAAAGTGGTGTAAGTCAGGTGAGAACTAGATTAACTACCAGCAAGTCATCATCAGTCTTGGTACAGAGTGTGGAACTTGAGGCAATGGGAAAGCAAAACTGGAAATTAATCAACTGATACATGATCATGCTGGCGATGATGACGCCATTGTGTACACTGATGGGTTTGCAGTTTGTGGTGATGGGGCTTCTCGGCTAGAGTTAAGGGCAGGATCGTCGCTGAACATAGCGGAGCTTACATGACAACAACCTCCAGCATGAGAATGGAGGTAGAGGCAGCTACTGTGTCTTTTAAGGTGGTTGTCTGAAACTTCATTAACAAGGACAATTATTGTGTCAGACTCTTAGTCCATGCTTCGGAAGATCCAAAATGGATGGCTACGGCATGAATGGAAAACCTCCCTATAAAACTCGAATCTTCAAGAACTGGTGTGGATCTACTGTCCTGGTCGTACAGGGGTATGCGGCAATGAAAGAGCTGATAGACTAGTTTCAAGAGCACCTATAATAGGTGCACTGGATATGGACAAAGGAGAGATACTGAGGACAATTAATGATTGCCTGTTACAGAATGAAACTGCAATTGATGAATCATCAAGGATAAGATTGCTGGAGTTTTGCATTAGACGTAAGACTGGCAGGGATGAACGTATGAGAGGATGCATTCGGCGTAAATACTACCAGTGTGCAACAGGAACAATCAGAATTCATATGCTTTGACATTTGCTGAGAGAGACTGAGCACCTATGGGTTTACCCGGAGTGCAATGGTGTCGATTGTGAACAACAGCAATAGCAATAACCAACAAGAAACACAGATACTTCCACATAAAACTTTGATGAACTCCAGGCAGCAAAAACACCCAAGGTCAGACATTAAAACTACCATGGAAGATATGAATGCAAGAGCAACATCAATTATAAAGTGGTCATTAGAAAGAACGGCACCAAAAAAAATAAATGAAAATGGTGGAATCTTTGTCAGCTTCTGTGATTCAACAAACTGATGGTTGATGAACCATCTATTTGCATACCATTTACAAAAAAACCAAATTAAACATACAACAAACAAGTCACAAATAGAACACAAAACACAGACACTAGGAACAAAGTTTTAAACTGAATTTACAAACAGATCTGAAACACTTTGGAATCTTATGAAAGAAAAAATCATTGGTGCAAAATCCGTGAAACACTTGAGAAGACATGCAGCGAGGTTCTCGGCAACATAAGTTAAGTAACACGAAGAATAGTATATTTAAAACACATAGAACCTCAAAAATGTAAGTAAACAGACGCAAAGGTGAAAAAAAAACAGGGCACAGCTGTGTACACTAGACTGGGAAATAAATAATAAAAGTGAATAAAGCAATAGACAAGAAAAAAGCAATTACACTGAAATCCCTACAGAGGAAGCAGACAAATCTACTTACAAAACAGAGATCTGAAAACTCTATATTGTCATTAAAACTCCATTTGAAAAAAAAAACTCAAAAAGTTTTGATATGCTGGTGAAAGACAGGAGTGGAAAAACAAAACTCAACAGTTAAAAGAAACGATGATCAAGATGTGTGAAATATTTTAAGGAAATTCTAAACAAGAACCAATCAAATACAAAAGACCACTATAAAACCAATCAAATACAAAAGACCACTATAAAACCAATCAAATACAAAAGACCATTATAAAACCAACAAACAAATTCCTAAACATAAATACAATTCAACCCACGAAACAAGGGAGCATATTAATACGATTTATTTATTTTACTTTTTTTAGCCCACTCAAGTAAGGGAAACTAACAGCCCATTTACAGACATTTAAATTATAGTATTCCATTATAATAATTCATGATTTACAGACATTTAAATTATAGTATTCCATTATAATAATTCATGATTTACAGACATTTAAATTATAGTATTCCATCTTCACTTAAAGCCAGGTATGTTCCAACTAATACATTTTCTTCCACATAACTTAACTTCAAATTAAAACATAGCAACAACAAATTCATGTTGACAAAGTTTTATCTTGACTTCTCTTTATCTTCCAGAAGTAGTACATGATACCAGTCAATGACCTGTTGATGTCTACAAAAACTAAAGCTGAAACCAAGCAGAGTCAGGTGTGAGGTGTGTGAGATTCAACTCCTGAACAAATTTGTATTCAGCCACATAACTGAAAATTAGCAGATAGCACCAATGATAATCTTAAATCTACCCGAGTGCTCATGTGTTACTGGCAATTCAGATTCTGAGTGTATTCATAATTAACATTCAATAAAACACTGATTAAAAAAAGCTGTATCAAGTGGACACTAAGAATGTTCCCTAAGATACTACACATATCATAATATGACATCCACAAGTAAGGATAATAAATAACAACAGGTCACCATTACTTTTTATATGAAACCAACTGAGAGTATTTGAGGAGAAAAACATGTTTGTAATGTGTACATAACAGATGAAATCATTCCCTACCATACTTAACACATGGCAAGAGTGTAGACAACTTCACTTATTGGTGTGTGTGTGTATATGCAGAAATAACATATCACCCTGCCTCTTCTTTCTTGATTGTTCATACAAACTTCAATACATTCAGATGAGCAGACACATAACCTGCTGCTCTGACACAAAGCTGCAATTAAATTAAAACACAGGCTGTCAATTATAACTACACAACAATGTAAATGATATAAAGCTACCTAAGCCGATCTCTTAAAAGGAAATGAAGAATGTGCTAACATAAATATATATCATATCAGATTGAGACATGAAATATTTATTAAACATTCTATGTAAAAACATTTGAAAGTCTGATGGTCATATAAAGGACCTATTTACAACTGTTAAATCACACAAATTAGATGGTATGCCATGTGTCCAAGTAGACTGTCCCATACTAATCTTACATGGACAAGAAAGTTAGAAAACAGCAAAGTTGGCAGTAGATAATCAGAAATGTTCAGGAAAGATCTTGATTGAGACACAAATACAGGCACAGGACAACCAAATAATTGTGGAAACAAATCATATAGTTGTTGTTGGAAAGTGATGTCCCAAGGACCACCTGGCCTACCCGAGGACTGAAGGAACGAAGGCCAGTTAAAATTAACCGCTGAGCCAGCAGAAAGGGCTGATGAAGTGAAAACTATGTCAGTTTTCCATCTTTATTGTGTCAATACTTGCTGCTTTAGTAACTCAGTCTACCCTTTCTTAAATGAAGTATTCGCAAAAGGAAGAAAAAAAAAACTAACGTGATGGCAAGATAATAAAACATGGTACTCTCCATCCTAATATCAACTCGTTTTAATGACATTACATTTCGTGACATTTCAAATAAAAAACCGTTTACAAACAATCTCCAATGCAATATAATAGATTCCCAATCCAACATTTAATAATACATAAAAAAAAGAAATAGCTTATGTAGTTTCTTTTGTTAAGGAAGGGTTCCTCCCAAATTCAGACATGATTGAAATGAGAACAACTGTAACAGAAGTATACTGCTCAAAAAAAGTTAAAGGCCACTTTCAATTTTTAGGTCATTTCAACTATGCTGTTTTTTTAAAAACCTGAACACTCAGTCAAAAAAGTTTTGCTGCATTTTGTTGCATGCTTAAACAATGTTTGTTAATCTGACAATAAATCAAATCTGCGTTACGTGTGTGTACCTCCAAGGTCTATCAAATGTACCTGGTGGAAAGGGAAATAATGCATGTTTGAAAATGCTTCCTATGGCAAAGCCTGTTGATAACATTGCTGAAATTTGCTTTTTACGTGTAAGTCGTGACTATAGTGAACACATGTCACCCACTTTTCAGAAGGAACGGGCAATGGGTATGTTTGTAACATTTACCATTTTAGCCATGGCTCAGCTAAGACGCTTGACCAATGTTGACAAATGGAGAGCGATGGCAGAGGGAGGTACACACACGTAACACAGATTTGATTTATTGTCAGATTAACAAACATTGTTTAAGCATGCAACAAAATGCAGCAAAACTTTTTTGACTGAGTGTTCAGGTTTTAAAAAAAACAGCTTAGTTGAAATGACCTAAAAATTGAAAGTGGCCTTTAACTTTTTTTGAGCAGTATAGATTTTCCATTTATTCACAACAACAACAAAAGTTTCATGTGTGAATCTATGCACAACTATTTCTTTTTCCCTTTCTTCTTTCCTGTCACTTGTGCATCTGGATTCTGACCTTGAGTTAATGCCAACTCCCTCTTCAGCTGAAGGAGAGAGGCAACTTCTGCTTCAATAACTGATTTGTCAGCCTTAGCTGCTTTCAGGTCTCTTACCTTCAAACCCTGTGAAGGTCAAGAACAAAAATTATTACATGATTTACAGCATTTACATTCAAAGAAAAACAAGAAGACAGTATATCAAGCAGAATTTCAAACCATCAGTAACTTTGATCACTGACCTGCTAATGGAACTGTAGATAACCTTTCCCCATCACCAAAGCAAATTTTACAAATATCTCCTAAATGCCAGCTTGGAACAAACTGCCCCCATCTGAAGTTGTGGCAACATGTACGCAGTAATATTTTCTAAAACTATACAGCTTTAGTTGCCATGGATATCTCAGGACATAAGGACAGAATAGAACCACTGCTCCCTCATGCACATCATACGAGGTGAACAATATGAGGCAAACAAAATGAGGTGAACAATACGAGTTGAACAATATGAGTTGATCAATATGAGGTGAACAATATGAGGTGAACAAAGGAGGTGAACAATACGAGGTGAACAAAATGAGGTGAAAAAATGAGGTGAACAATATGAGGTGACAAAAATGAGGTGAGCAATATGAGGTGAACAAAATGAGGTGAACAAAATGAAGTGAACAATATGAGATGAACAAAAGAAGGCAAACAATATGAGATGAACAAAAGGAGGTGAACAATGTGAGGTGAACAATACGAGGTGAACATACAAGGTGAACAATGCGAGGTGAACAATATGAGGTGAACATATGAGGTGAACAAAATGAGGTGAACAATACGAGGTGAACAATACGAGGTGAACAAAATGAGGTGAACAAAATGAGGTGAACAATATGAGGTGAACAAAATGAGGTGAACAATATGAGGTGAACAAAATGAGGTGAACAAAATGAGGTGAAACAATACGAGGTGAACAATATGAGGTGAACAATACAAGATGAACAAAAAGAGGTGAACAATACGAGGCGAACAATACAAGGTGAACAATATGAGGTGAACATACGAGGTGACTGCCATCACCAGTGTCAATACCTTGTCGAGGTATGGCGGCTTGCGTACCCTGATTACCCCCAGAGCTATGCCAGCGGGAGTTTTACTCCTGGAAAGTTCTACCAAGCTGGACAGGTTTGCGCGGGCAGGGATCAGATGAAAGCAGACACCCTGGTCCTCCAGGTTGGGGGTTTTAGCATAGGGCTGACACCCCTGTCTATGTAAAAAAAATTGAAGTTACGGAAACGATAACAAATAAACAAACTTTGCTGCGGGACGGACATCCGGAGTCTGAGGCTTGTATGACTGTCAGTGGTGAAAGCCGAAAGGAAGCCACTGACATGAGAACGGACATCCTGACCGCAAAACATGATACAAGAATAGGATTTTGGAATGAGATGGGTAACCTAAAACAGGTCATGGCAGAAATGAGAAACTATAGGTTACACATTCTAGGGATAAGCGAGAGCAGATGGACAGGGGCAGGAAAAGTTAAAACAGCAACAGGAGAAACAGTAATTTACTCTGGAAGAGAGGATGGACAGCACAACGAAGGCGTAGCCATTATTTTACAGAAAGGAATAGAAAGGACATTACTGGAATGGAAACCCATCAACAACAGACTGATAAGATTAAGATTGAGAGGTAGATTCACCAATGCTACAATAATACAATGCTACGCACCAACTAATGACAGTGATGAAGAGGTCAAGGATGAATTCTATCAACAACTGCAGAAAGAAATGGAAGACACACCTAGATATGATCTTATTATAGTAATGGGAGACCTCAATGCGAAAGTTGGTACACACAATACATATAATGAAAGAGTAATGGGGAAATGCGGCAGCGGAACAGCAAACGAAAATGGGGATAAATTAATAAGTTTCTGTAGTATTAACAACCTGGTCATTGGAGGAACACTTTTCCCTCACAAAGAAATTCACAAATTAACATGGGAATCACCAAATGGTCGGGACAGAAACAAGATAGACCACATCATGATTAACGGTAGATGGAGACATGCATTACAAGATGTGAAGGTAAGAAGAGGTGCAGATGTGGGAAGTGATCACCATTTAGTAGTAGCAAAACTGAAAGTGAAACTAAGAAGGGCTGGACCAATTGTAACTACACAGAAAAGGTTTGACATCAGCAAATTGAAGGACCCCCTTACCAGAAAAGCTTTTGCTGCTGACATAAAGAAACGATATCAATTTGCCAAGTCAGGAAAAGACATTGACTGATGATATAGACCAGAAATTCAACACCATTTCAACAATATATAAGGAAAGCAGCAAATCATGCTTGGGATTCCAGGAAAGGAAGAAGCAAGACTGGATAACACCAGAAACATTAAACGCCATAACACTGAGAAAGGAAATGAAAAGAAAGAAAACAGAAGTGAAGTTCCCCAGGTTAAAGCAACTATATAGTGAACAGTACAGTCAGCTGGACAAGGAAGTTAAACGCCAAACCCGAGCCAACAAAAGGAATTTCCTAGACGATCTTGCAAGACAGGCAGAAGAGGCAGCACTGAGAAATGAACAAAGCACAGTATACAAAATAACTAAATTCATCAGCGGAAAATGAGGTGCAAACAATATTACATTAGTAAGAGATAAGCAAGGAAATCTCATCACGACAGCAGAGGGACAGGAAACAAGATGGGCAGAGCACTTCAGAGAAACTCTGAACAGGGAACCACCAGAGACACAATTGAATGTTCCTGAGGCTGAAAACGATCTAGATGTAAATACAGACATTCCACGAAAAGAAGAAATCATCACAGCAATCAAAGGGTTAAAGAACGGAAAAGCTCCTGGCCATGATAACTTAAATGCAGAGCTATTTAAGACAGACCCTGAGCTAGCAGCAGAACTATTAGAACCACTATTTGCACAAGTCTGGAAAACAGGGACAACACCATCAGAGTGGAACAAAGGAATAATTGTCAAATTGCCCAAGAAGGGGGATCTTGCAGACTGCAATAATTGGAGAGGAATCACTCTTCTCTCAGTTCCCAGCAAAATACTAGGCAGGATAATAATACAGAGAATTTCAAAAGCAGTAGACCACAAACTGAGGAAAGAACAAGCAGGATTTAGAAAGAACAGAAGATGTGTAGATCATATATTCACTCTCAGGAACATTATAGAGCAGTGCTCAGAATGGCAAAGACAGCTGTACATTAACTTCGTTGATTTTGAAAAGGCTTTTGACAGCATACATAGGGACAGTTTATGGAAAATACTGAGGGCTTATGGAATTCCAAGCTGCATAGTGTCAATCATAAAAAGCCTCTATGCCAACTTTCCCAACGGACTGATCACCCGTTTGCCAGTCACTTTGATTACGGAAACAACAACAAACGGATTGATTTGTCATTGCCCTAAAGACGCCATTAGGCGTGATGGGAACAACGGCAAAGAAAATCTATTCGCTGTTGCCCTTAAGACGCCACTAGGCGTAATGGCCACTGCTGACTGCTTTGCCGGTCGTTGGCTAAGGACGGAAGAAGAAGAATGCCAACTTTACGTGTAGTGTTGGGCAGAGCAACCTAACCTTTGAGGTGAAGACAGGAGTATGACAGGGATGCCCCTTATCAACCACTCTATTTTTAACAGTCATAGACTGGGTGATGCGCCAGACAACAGAGGGCAGTGCAAGAGGAATAAGATGGACTACATTTTCTACATTGGAAGATCTGGAATTTGCAGATGACATTGCACTACTAGCACATTCACATCAACACATCCAGGAAAAAAACGGATAGACTTAATAAGTTTAGCCAGCAGGTGGGCTTGAACATCAATTTAAAGAAGTCAGAGGCCATGACGCTCAATGTGAGCAACCCTGAGCCCATATCAGTAAGGAATCAGCAACTGGTACAGACAGACACCTTGACATACCTAGGATGCATAGTAACACCAGACGGCGGGGCAGGCAAAGACATCAACATCAGAATGAATAAGGCAAGAACAGCCTTTTTTAGCCTAAACAACATCTGGAAGTCCTCTCAATACAGCACAAGCACAAAATTAAGATTATATCAGAGCTGTGTGCTTTCTGTGCTTCTCTATGGTGCAGAATGCTGGAGAGTTACAGAGAAGGAAATGTCGAAATTGTCCTCTTTTCACACAACATGCCTAAGAAAAATTCACCGAATCTTTTGGCCGAATACCATCACCAACCAAGATCTGCTTACTCGTAGCAAGCAAGAGGACATGCACACCATCATAGCTGGCAGACGCTGGAGCTCGGTTGGCCATGTCCTCAGAAGAGACCCCAATGCCATCACAAGAACAGCTATGCTTTGGACCCCTGAAGGAAAACGAAAGAGAGGCCGACCAAAAACAACCTAGCGGAGGACTGTGGAGGCTGAGATGCAAAGAATGAACCAGAGTTGGGGCACTGTACGAAGGATGGCCGCCGACCGAGCAAAGTGGAATCAATTTGTTGTTGCCCTACAAGACGCCACTAGGCGTGATGGTCACTGACTGCTTTGACGGTCGGTGGCTAAGGATCAAAGAAGAAGATATGAGGTGAACATATGAGGTGAACAATACGAGGTGAACAATATGAGGTGAACAATACGAGGTGAACAAAATGATGTGAACAAAACGAGATAAACAATATGAGGTGAACAATACGAGGTGAACAATATGAGGTGAACAATACAGGGCAAACAATATGAGGTGAACAATACGAGGTGAACAATATGAGGTGGACAAAATGAGGTGAACAATACGAGGTGAACAATATGAGGTGAACAATACGAGGTGAACAATACGAGGTGAACAATATGAGGTGGACAAAATGAGGTGAACAATACGAGGTGAACAATACGAGGTGAACAATACGAGGTGAACAATATGAGGTGAACAATATGAGGTTGTGCATGAGGTACATTCCAGGAACTAAAGGTGCTTTGATGCAGGCTTCCTGCCAGGGGACGAGCCGCAGTGGTGGCTCCATAAGGAGTGAAAGTAAAAGAAGAAGATATTGCTTTAAAAAAAATATTTAAGAGTAGATGACACTGGTAAAAGGTAGAACCAAGAACAAATTTGTTGCGGTCAGTTTGCTGAGTCTATAGTATGTAAAATGTACCTGGTTAATTTTGGAGACTTTAATTTAATAGTTTCTTGATCAAAGGGGAGGTACTCATGTTTTCTGGGATTGTAGTTAACAGTGGTGGTTGTCCCACTTGTCTGTTAACCCAGCGTCTAATTTTAGAACCGATGTCAGCTTTTCCTGACATGTTCACCTATCTGAGTTTAGCTCAAGGGTCTAGGGTCACGACGCATGCGCGAAGAATCTGGCGAGTAAAGACATCCTGTGTTAGGGGAGTCGAGCTGTAGTTTTGAAAGGGTCAAGACGGTTTTGGGGAAAGTCCTCTGTGTGTTCGACCAAGATGGTTAAAGATTGTTCCCCAATGTTATATTCTGATGCGCCTAAGAGGCGAGTGAGTTTTTGTGATATTTATTCTGAGGGACATTAAGGTAATTTACCCTTAAAACAGTTTCTTTATTGCCAGAATGATATGACTTTTTTGTAGCCAGCTAGCGACTTTTCCCTGGGCGGGAAAGAGTCCATCTATGAATACCAGTAATGGAGCTCACGAAGTATTCTAATATTATATGCACTGGGCTGGTGTATGCCCAAAGAACTTTACAGGTGCTGTATCCCGCTATCTGCGGTGCCAGTTAACAAGGTTGGACTCACCCTGTTTGTTACAGAAATATCACGGAGGCCATCATATCTATAAGCCCGCCATACTGCGCGGCCTGCTGTAGACCCATATATATATATCTGACTTACTGATATCAGAAAGGAGTTGTGTAAACTCACATATTTGCTGTAGCTGACGAAGGTGGAATTGTACGAGATCAGCTTTATTATATACATGCACCACTGGCTGATGAACTGTATTCATACATGCTATGTCCTGAATTGTCAATGACTATTTTATATTGATGTCGGCGTACCTGTCATTGTGATGTATTAAAGTCAATCAAACGTCAGAGGTGTTCCAAGAACTATGTGAATTACTGCATGTAATTACTACAACAAGTGTGATGTCATTTAGATGCACTGTCTTCCACGAACTTTCATACACGCATTTGCATTCATTGAGGTCTACTCACACTCTATATTAATCATCATCATCAGTTGCCATCTCCACAATGAAGGTTGGCTGTAATGGATCTCCAACGTCTTCTGTCTCTTGTCTTGGTGGTGCACTCTGATAGACTCTTTCCTGTCCATCTCTTGATGTTATCTTCCCACTTATAGCGTTGTCTTCCCCTTGCACGTTTGCCTTCAACTCTCCCTTCTGTTATGGTCTTCTGCAAAGTGTTATGCCTTTTTATGTGGCCAAAGTATTTTAACTGCCGAACTTTGACCTCCCTCATTAGTTCTCTTTTCATACCTACATTTTCTAGGACCTCCTTATTTGTTTTCATCTCTTTCCATGATATGCCCCATTCTTCTATATATCCACATTTCAAGAGCCTCAATTCTTTCTTCCAAATGCTTATTCATCGTCCATGTTTCTGCACCATACAGAAATGCAGAATATATATAACACTTTATGATTCTCAGTTTTAATTTGTGAGATAACTGTTTGGATGTCAGTATATGTTTCATGTTGTTGAATGTAGCTTTGACCATTCCTATTCTCTTCTTGATTTCTGTTTCACATCTGCCATCTTCTGTTATTATATGACCAAGATATACGTAGCTCTTGACTTGTTCCAGGATTTTCCCATTTACGCTTATCTTTAATGTGGGTTTATCGTTTGTTTTGCTAATTATCATAGTTTTTGTTTTCTCAATATTAATGTCGAGTCCATATTCATGACTTATGCTGTTCACTTGCTTCACTAGTTCTCTATATTAATACAACACCTCAACACTTTCAAGTCATCCAAACGAATGCCAGTATTGTTGCGGCCAACCAGGGCCTGGATATAATTATGTCCACCTGTGGGGCTTAGAATCGTTTCCAACATTGATACTGGACATTCTTCAACATTCAACTCTACATTTACAGTGGCCAAACTGAGCCTGTCCTATTTGTGTCACAGACACCTGTTACGCTTGGACAAACACAGACCATTCCTGACTGTTTACATGTATAGTGGTCAGTACGGGCTTCTACATTACGGGCCTTTACATTTATGGTATCCAGTGTGAGCCTTCTACGTCAAGAATAGTCTGTTACAGTTATGGTGGCCAAGTTTTAGCCTTCAACAAAATTTTTAAAAATATATATATGACCAGACAACAATAAAGATGAGTCACTCTTGGTGAATCATTACTTATAAACATAAAAAAATGTTTCAAGTCACTTCACACAGTCATTTGTGAGGCAAGTAAGGACTCATTAAAAGACACATCTAAGTGGCAATAACTGCTGTGCCACGATTTTTTTAACCAAACTGTTCCTGTCTATGTAAATGGTCTTTGTGCTGACTGTGGGGCTTCTCACTATAAAATGACAGGCTTTTACTGAGCATGCATGGCAGTGATTAAGCTTCTTGATTTCTTGAAGCTCATGTACTATGAATTGAAGTGGACTGCCTAACATGATCTACTAAGGACATAGCTCAGACATTGTAACCTTGGCTTAAACAAGATCTGTTCACTGACAGAATGAACATCTTAGCATTAGTCCCTGCCAGCAAAGAATGAACTCATGTCTATTCCTAGAGGATTCAAACTGATCTGTTTTCGCTCATTCCGAGCTAGGAAGCATGTCTAAGGGCCAAATAAGCTCTGTAATTTGCTGGTATGAATGAAGGCATATCTGGAGTCATCCTTATATAACCACCAGATATGCACAATGCTACAATATACAGGTGTGGAAGTGAACCTCTGTCTGTGAAACTAATTACACATTCACTGACTCTTGAAATCATCAACACTTCCAGTGATTCCCCTTGTGGTGAAATATGTTGAGAACCCAGCATTGCACACTAAGCTTGTAGGAGTCACTTGAGCCCTGACGTAACTCTGGCTTTTACCTGGTTGGCTGCATGCAGGGGGATCTCACTGTGAGCCCATGATAGGCAGGGGGAACTTAAATAGTGGCTCTGTTTAGGACGTGTCAATTACTTGGGAGAGCACAATAATTTAGCTCTGCATATTTGGAGAGCCCCCTTGGATGGTGGGGAATGCATATTATGTCACACACTTCTTACTCCTAGCTTGGGATCAGATGTGATGATCCTTTAAATGCAAGCCAAGCTGGAGAAACTGGTGTTCATGACTCAGCATGTATCGGAATGGCAGAAAGTTAGTTGCTTATCCTTTACAGGATGTGGCAATCAACCCCAGCTTTTATTGGCTGTTTATGATTTTTCTAGGCAATTTTTTTCATTCAGTAGTTTGCCATTGCTTTCTGAACGGTACGGTGCTTATACCATTGTTAAAAATCCACACAAAGCGATCTGCTACCAAACCGCCTGCAGCAGGTTTCGAACCTGGTATATCTGGATTATGAAATTGCGTTCATATCAGAAAAGCCACAGGAAAAGCCTAGATCTACAGTGTAGATAATGATACCAATGAATCTTCAACTTGGTACTGGCTGAAAGAGTGAGATCAGCATTTCTAGTTTAGTTAAGCAACAACAATCTGCATGTTGGGAGGTTCACTGGCCTTCAGGGAACTGATTCCAAAATCTACAGAGAACCTCTCTCAGAGTGTGGTGTGTTTGATGGCTGCAGTACACAGCTCATAAAACAAAAAATTAAGTTTATAGTTCATTTCCATGTTCCCTCTGACTTCCTCCCTCTTCTTTTCCACTGTGGGTTCAAGTAAAGGGCATGTTTGGTTACAATGGTTGGATGTCTCCTGGGGATATGTCTTACTGATCACCACTTCCTTAAATGTTCAGCTGTACTGTTATCTGGTTCTCATCCACAGGTCTCTGTTATTACATTTGGCAATTCAACTTGCCGTGGGTGTGAAGATAAGTGAGGCACGATTTAACAATCCAGTATTTCAGAATCAACTTTCATAAGAACAAAACAATCATAAAAACAACAGAATTAAAACAATCAACTAAATAAATAAATAAAATAAACTAAAGCAAACACTTAATTTTTTCTTCTGTGGTATGTAAAGAGAATGGTTGTTTCAAAAATACAAATTATTTGTCTGCAAGCTATTCATAATCTTAGCTATCGAATTATTTAGAGAGTATCTCGTGATAGTTTCGAGAGACAGATTACAGACAGCGTGAAAAGCGCTGATATATTTATTCTGTAATGTTTTGAACGGAGTGAGAATAGCTCGCTGCTAGCCCGCAATTGTTTGTGTTATGTGAACAGTAAAAAAGTCTCGTGTCTGCTTTTGAGCGGGACGAGTGTGTTATCTAGGGAGAGTGTTCCGGGCGTTTTGACCGGGTAGGAAGACAGTGTTTTTGGGAAGTGTGAAATGCCTGTACAGTGCTGAATTTAAAATGTCGACGGATTTTTCGCTGTGGGTACAGCGTAGTATAAACCTGCAGTTTTAATTATTGTGGAAGTGTTTATAACTGCAGTGTACAGTACTTTAGGCCATGAATCATGATAGCTCCTGTGAGAGGATTGTTATTGAGGATTCTTTATAGCGCTGAGTTTAATAAGAGTACTTTAGGCCATGAATCATGATAGCTCCTGTGAGAGGATTGTTATTGAGGATTCTTTATAGCGCTGAGTTTAATAAGAGTACTTTAGGCCATGAATCATGATAGCTCCTGTGAGAGGATTGTTATTGAGGATTCTTTAGAACGCTGAGTTTAATATGAGTACTCTAGGCCATGAATCATGATATCATTATAGCTGCCGAGTGCGCAGTACTTATGTGATATTTTATATCCTGTGTTGTGAGTGTCGGTTCCAACACGCACTCACTATCACCTATTGCAAAGCGTACAAGCTGGCCACCCTATGTGCAACAGTGGTGTGCTAGTTTTATAGGATCAGATACCCGCGAAATTCGCGTGATATTAATTCACAACTGTTAGCATGTAGCCTGAGTGGCGTTAGTATATGAAAGACAGACATCACATTTGAGAGCTGTATCCAGGCCCAAGGAAAACTTATTCAGTATCAGTTAAACTGGGAACTGTTAACTCAAGTCGCAAGTCGCAACTCGCAAGTCAAGAAATTTATTACTCAAGATTATGAGATGTCATGATATACAGTGGCGTCTGTATACCAGTACAAGTAATCATCTGGCAGTATGAACGAGCGGTGTACCTCCTTTCAACGAAATTGACAGACGGTGACCCATTTCCTGCTTTCCTGTGCGGTGTGTTAGCACGTAGCGTGCTGAATCGAGGACCTGAGCGGAATCAAGGTGTCAAGTTCCAATGCCTTTCTGTTGTCGATTGTTTTACCATTGAACTTTGTGATATCCAGGGTGTTAACGGAAAGGAACAGAAGAGTTTTCATTCAAGATAAGTGATTATGTTTGTGGTGTGAACTGTGTCGCCTTAACTATGTCAACGAGCCTTCCTGTGCTTTGCATCTCCTATACTGTTGAAATCTGTTGTTTTTGTTGTCTAATTCTATATAGACATATTATTAGGATTTAGTATTGATGCTAAGTATTGATGGTTGTATGATATAGGATGACTTCCCTCATATGATGTTATAAGGGTTCTTTGAAAAGGAATTGATGATACAAAGTTATGAATAATATTTTTGGTATACATACTGAACTGTGTGAAATGGAAGGGTAATTGTCAGAACTTCTTGAAACATAAACTTGCGACATTAATAATTATACTGATATAAATATATAGTTAACTGAGTGATTGAATCACCATGGATTTTGATAATAATCCTGCAGATATAAGGCCTATGTTGGAGAGTGCATTGTTAATAGGTAGAGATGAAAAGGGATTGAGAGGTCCAAGACTTGGAGTATGGATCATGGACGATTTGTTGGTTAATGTGTCAGTATCCCTAAAGTTATTTGCTGAACATAACTTTAAGCTTCTTTGTAATTCAATAATGGCTAAGGATTTGATTGATTTGCTACAGCACCTTCGTGGGTTTTTGAAACAGTATATTGAGCTTGAGCACGGACATGTAGTTCAAAGTATATTCAAAATAATCCACAACGGTATTCCTGATGAGCAGAAAAAGGAATTAGGAAGTGAGAAACAAATAAAAGTCAACAAACAAAATGCTCTACAGGAAAGAGCCAATTTTCTACAGGATATTGCCGAAAAGAAGGAATTAAGAGAAACAGTGTCGAGACTAACAAATGATCTAGATAAGTCAAACACGGAACTTACTAAAGTGCAAGCGGCGTTAGATGCTGCATTGGGCAAAGTTAAAGATTTGGAAGATCAAGTGCATTATAGAGATGGTGAAGTAAGTGATCTCAAGCAACAACTTGGTCTACTGTCAATGTTGACAATACTAGACAGAAAGTTGTTTGCCAACAGGTTAAAAAGATCCAGCCCTATACAATCTTTGCGGATAGAAAGGTTAAATGTAATGAACAAAGATCGTTTCGGGGAAAATATAACTTTCGAAGATCTTTTGATTCTGATTCCAATAGCAACGAATCTTGGCGGAAGTGTAATAGAGAGAATGATAAGGTAACAGTCAGTCCTGATAGATTTCAAGCTAAAAGCCCAAAGATTAAACGAGTAACTGATTTTGGAAGTTCTTATAAGATGATAACAAGGGATAAAGTTATAAGTAGTGGTTCCAAGGATGAAACCCATTATAGGCGTGACGATAAAGATACTTATAGATCTGCAGATGATACGGCAAACAAGCATATTGTCAAAGAAAAGAATGGAAAGAGTTTTTGTAGGAGAGATGTTTCTAAGATTAGAAAGTACCAAGGAAATTCATATGATAATAATTTTCCTTCTCAGAGAGATAATAGACAAGTTAATGTATCTCAACAGTTTAATTCTCAGAATTTTGAAAATAATGGTACAGACAAATACAAGAAGAATTTTCAATCGTGCAATAATTTTTCTGACAGATTTTTTGTGCGGAGTAGAAATGTTAATCATAACAAGTCTGACTGGGATTATAGACATAATAATGGTCTCAAACAAAGAGGAAATGATGATAAATATTTTGATCAAACAACAAAGAATAATTGTAATTATGCTAATTTTGCTCGACATGAGCCTAGAAGCATTGTTATTAAGCAAAGTAGCAATGATAATGATGTCACAAATACTACTGCTTGTTATGTTTCTGATTTTGAAAGAGCAGCACGCTGTTGTGAACTTAAAGGAAGAGTCGATGACAGCGTGGGGTGACCAGATTTCCACACGAACCACAGTGCGGGGTAATTGTTTGTTTAACCTCTCCGTTGTTCGTAGTAAATTTCACCATTCATTAAAATGGAATTTTCATTTGTATTTTTTGAACAGAGGCGACTTCTTGATATGGGTCAGCGCTCCTGTTTACGTTAACGGCTGTTTACGGTAGCGGCAAGAATATGGGTCAACATTGTGCCCGAGCGAGTGTTTTCTCAAGCAGAACATATCAGCGTGCTAACCATGATTCGACGTTTTACCCCTAGTGTTTATGAGATGTCGGCAAGACCTATGGAGATTTTTGTTTGCGTTTGATTTTTGTTTTGTTTGTTTATTAGGACAGTAGATGTTAATGTATTCTATTGCATAGATCATTATAGGTTGTTATATTATGATCATCATCTTTACGCATCATTTGATGTCTATTGTTTTTTTTTATATGTATGACTGTTTTAATTATAAATTAGTTCATTTCGATGCTATTTTTATACTATTGTGTTTTGGATAATATGTAGTGTGTTAGATGGTAGTGACGTGTTGTTTACTATTCATGAATGCAATGAGCAGATTTATATTTAACCTTACTGGTTACAAACTTATGCCTATTTTTTATACTCTGGTGTAGAACTTGCAGTTTTTTTTTTTGGTTTGGTTTTACAGATGTGTTGGTTAGAATAGTTTCGTACATGATGAGTTTGCCAGCCCTATGCACATACTCATTAGTTGGAATGTTACAATAGTTATTTTTAATATATCAGGTGGAGATAGATATAAATTATTAACTGAATAACACTGTAGCTAAGCTGAACGTGATTGTCAGCCGGAAATATTTAAAAGTTTAAATTGAGCTGTATAGAGAAAATTAACAGCGGTTGCTGATATTGTTATTGGATTGAGAAATCTAGAGATCTGATTTAAGCATTTGCTTAACATACATTACGTTGTTTTCATGTATTTGCAAACTTGTATGTTGGTAATAGTGTGTTTTTCTATGTGTTTCTCTGTGACGTATTTTTTGAAAAACTTACACGTGTTGTGTAGTGGTTGCTTAGATGCAGGAATTGTTATATGTCTCTCATTTTGCTAAAGCTAGTTTTTTGTTAATTTGTTAATTATAGATTTGAATTAATTTAATTAAAATACTATTTTTATGTAACTTAGCATTACGAAATATTTTTGTACTGTATTTTTTGGAAAATATTTTTTTTTTTTCCCAGACATTGTAATTTTTTATTTTTGTGTATGCCTAGCGTTTGACTATGTGCTATGTTTGATATGTAGAGTAATGTTAGTTCTTTAAAGAAAGTTTTTTGTTTGTTTTTTGGATGTTATGTTGTATTAGCGCTTGATTATGCGTTGGTCTTATAGCAATGCTATCACTTTTTTGTGTGGTGTCGATAATTTATTGTTGATTATGTATAACTTGTATAACTTGTTTAAATTAACGATTATGTTTTGTTTAGTTATAAACTGTTTTTTTGTAGTATTAGTATAGGAATACTTTGTTATTTTCTTTTGTGCTTTTCGATCGTGTTTGTATTTATTTTGAAATACGTTGTTGATCTAAATTGTTATTAGTATATATTTTTACCAACGTTCTCTATATTCTTACCTTTTGCTTTCTATCTGTCGTTGTTGATTATTCTTCATCCCATCCCTTCTTTTCTATTGTCTTTTCAGTATGGTTTCATATTTTGTTTACATTTCGTGCTTTATTTACGTTTCACTTCATTTTCCTTGTATACTTCTTCTTTCGCTTCTTAAACTTTCATTCTATGTATTGTTACTTTAATGGTATAACTTAATATAGTGTAGCTACTTGTGATATTTGTAATTATTTTACATATAACAAATTGTTTGAATGTAATATTATTGTTTTTCCTCATATTCTAATTTCATACTTACTTTTATTACGGATCATTTTTTCGTTTGCTTGATCTTGTCTTTTCTTGTACTATTGGTTGTTTTATATTTAGTTGTGCTGTATTTACTTAACTTGGTTTTGTAATGCATTATTTTTTGGTATGCTTAATTGATTACATTGGATACTTCATTTTTACATTTCACTTAATGCTTATATTTTGTAGATGTCTTATTTTGACTGAACTTAAGGTAATTCTTAGACACATATGTTAGAGATTCATTGTCCTTTTAATTTTTTGGGGGATGTATTTGTCAAAAAATTGATAGAATCAATTTTTTTTCTCTGGGGGTGAGGTAAGATGTTAAGAATAGAACTGGTGTAAGGGGAAGTAAACTGGAGTATGTTAGTAGTTGAAATAGATTTTGAGTTATAGCACTTAGTTGCTTGTTAGCTATCGAATTATTTAGAGAGTATCTCGTGATAGTTTCGAGAGACAGATTACAGACAGCGTGAAAAGCGCTGATATATTTATTCTGTAATGTTTTGAACAGAGTGAGAATAGCTCGCTGCTAGCCCGCAATTGTTTGTGTTATGTGAACAGTAAAAAAGTCTCGTGTCTGCTTTTGAGCGGGACGAGTGTGTTATCTAGGGAGAGTGTTCCGGGCGTTTTGACCGGGTAGGAAGACAGTGTTTTTGGGAAGTGTGAAATGCCTGTACAGTGCTGAATTTAAAATGTCGACGGATTTTTCGCTGTGGGTACAGCGTAGTATAAACCTGCAGTTTTAATTATTGTGGAAGTGTTTATAACTGCAGTGTACAGTACTTTAGGCCATGAATCATGATAGCTCCTGTGAGAGGATTGTTATTGAGGATTCTTTATAGCGCTGAGTTTAATAAGAGTACTTTAGGCCATGAATCATGATAGCTCCTGTGAGAGGATTGTTATTGAGGATTCTTTATAGCGCTGAGTTTAATAAGAGTACTTTAGGCCATGAATCATGATAGCTCCTGTGAGAGGATTGTTATTGAGGATTCTTTAGAACGCTGAGTTTAATATGAGTACTCTAGGCCATGAATCATGATATCATTATAGCTGCCGAGTGCGCAGTACTTATGTGGTAATTTATATCTTGTGTTGTGCTGTGAACGGTATTCTATTATTATTTCGTATCAATGTGTTGTGACGTGAATAAACCCATATGAAATGTTACCAGTCGTTTACAACCCTTCATGACTCGTGTGTATGCACCTGTGGCGTGAACGACTAAACCAACACACGCACTTAATATTACAAGTGTGACAGGGAACTTAACACGTATTTAGAAGTAGCCCCGGAGTGGGCGTGGTCTATCTGTATCGAGAACCTGATCATCGCTTACCAGTAGACTTCTACAGTGTTTGCCTGTGTGGCGGATATATAGGTATCAACTGTAGACATTACCAGATCCACAACACAACAGTAACGTTAGCAGATAATCAATAAGACACCCTTACCGCACCATACAACAATCCGGTATCAGTGATCCCCATAACATTGACTTTCACGTGCTTTACGGAGGTACAATAGTAATGACCTCTTGAAAAATAAACATTAACATTACGGGGGTGTAACAAAAACATAAAAGTTTTCTTTTAAAACAAATTTTATAAGAGAATAATCAATGTTGAACTCATGACTGAAAACAGAAAACACTCGCCGCCATTTTGATTTTTGTCAGTAAAGTGATGAATTCATCACTGATTCTGCAGATGATGATTTCTGGAAAACTGAAACTTTGGATTAAGACATGGATATTGACCATAATGTCCCTGCTGGCCTAATTTATGAAGCAGACGCAACAAAGTAACTTACGTAAGTCTAACCCTCGTGCTAGGAATTTAAATGGAATGTCATAGCCTAGTGAACGCTTGTAGTCTTGGGCTGTACGTGAGATACCCCCATCGTGACAATGTGGTACATGCTTGGATTACTGTTGATTAAATCCAGATATGCGATGGTCTAGTCAAAAGCCTATATGCGAGTAACCAGATAAAATGTACCCCCTACTTGGAAACATAACTGACATTAAGGGGGAGAGAATAAAGGGGGGATGTCATGGATGGCACAGGCAGAGGCAACGATTAAGCAGGTGACCACAGTTGAAAATATATTCAAAGGGGACTAGTGCAGTAAATCAGATGAGAACTGGACTAATTACCAACATGTCATCATCGGCCTTGGTAGAGAGTGCAGAGCTTGGGCCAATGGGAGGGCACAGCTGGAAATTGATCAACTGATAAATGATCATGCTGGAGATGATGATGCCACTGAGTATACTGACGGGTCTGTAATCTGTAGTGAAAAATCAGGGTGGGGCTTCTCTGCTAAAGAGCTGAATCATCATGGAACATAGTGGGCCTTACATGATAACAACTTCCAGCAAGAGAATGGAGGTAGAGGCAGCTACTGCAAACTTAAGATGGCTGTCTGAGACTTCATTAACAAGGGCTGTTATTGTATCAGACTCACAATCCATGCTTTGGAAGGTCCAAAATGGATGGCTCTGGCATGAATGGAAAACCTCCATAGAAGATTTGAATCTTCAGAAACTGGTGTGGATCTACTGTCCTGGGGAAATGAAAGAGCACCCACAGAAAGTGCATTGGATATGGATATGGGAGAGATACTGAGGACAATTAATGATTGCCCGTACACTGCAATCGATGAATCATTAAGGCTAAGATTGCTGAAATTTGGCATCAAACTTAAGACCAGCAGGGATGGACGAATGAGAGGATGCATCTGGTGTGTATGCAACCAACGCGCAACAGGAACAATTAGCATTCATACCCTTCGACATTTGCTGAAGGAGACTGAGCATCTATGTGTTTGCCCAGAGCGCTGTGATGTCGAATCTGATCAACAATCAATTATCAAACTACCCGCAATACCATTGTTATCATACTAAACATAATACCATTTTTATCATATTATCCTTAATACCATAAGTGTCTCATTACACAGCCATGTGACTTACTTGATCTGTAACAGCCTGACTTAACCTATCCACTGCTGCAGCATTTCCCAGTTCATTCCCATCTCCTGGCTTCACAACACCATTTATCATCACACCTCCCAGGTCATGTTTACTGTTCTGCTCAAGCTTTACTTTGCTGACAGGTTCAGAATCCTGGCTTTGTGTCAGTGCATTTCCTGTAACTGAAGTCTCTGTCTTTGCTGCTTTCTGACCTTTCACTCTCTTACTCTGGAAATAATAAAATTAGTGGCTCCATAAATGACTGCACTGACAAATTACTTGAAGCTTTATGTTGACTGACTGCCATACACAAACGGCTGTTCAACTTTCAGCACATAAATAAGGTAATACAAAGTTTCAAGTCATCATCATCATCTTTCTGCTCCCTATGCAGCCTTTGACAAATACACTCCCAACTTTCCTGTCCTGTGCTATCCATTTAAGGTTTTTTCATTTCTTTAACCCCTTCATGTCTGTCTCTTCTCTTCTCTTCTCCATGTATTTTTAGGTACATCTATGTTTTTCTCACCCTGGAAATTCCAGAACAGTGACTGGCATGTCATCAACTGGTTTTCTCAACATGTGCCGAAGGCAATGCCAGCATTTTCTCCTCACTCCTTGTTTCAATTGTATTTGTCTGGTTCTTTCCATCAGTTCCACACTGGTGATCTTTAAAGTAAGCAAAGTAATTAACTATTTGTACTGTTGGTAAAAAAAACAAAGACCACATAGTGATTCCTCTATAGCTGGAGACTAAACACATTTTTAAAGTACAAAACACAAACTTATAGACTAAATAAATAAATTAGTTAAAAGGAGAAAAATGTACATTATACCTTGGATGGTGCTTTCTCCTGTGGTTTTCCAGCAAACTTTAACTTAAGTTCAGCTATTGTGGTATTTTCAATTTTCTGAAACAGTGGGCTGGGCTAGGAAGTACATACAAACAAAGATAAATCATTTTGAAATAAAAATGTATTGACAAAGAGTGATAAAAAAAATACTAGTAACAGGAGGAAGTTATTTATATATTTGTTGCTCTGTTAACTGACATGTACATTGGAACTTCTTTAATCTAGCATTCACTGGACCAGACAATTGCTTCAACATTAAATCTTACGGGCAATCAAGTGGGACCAGACAATTGCTTCAACATTTAAATATATATATATTTTTACGGGCAATCAAGTGGTGCTACATACTAATCAAAGCTTTCTTTTTTTTTCAAGTACACCGTCACTGACTATATACTGCACCTTTTCTAGTTTTCAACTCCCACATTCAGCCTAACACCTAAAACTCTATACAAACCAAATCTGTAATGTTTCTTTTGTTAAAACTGTTCAGTGAGAAACACAGAAGAACAACCTGATGACTTGGAAACCCTGTGGCTTAAGGCGCTGGACTACAGTGAAAACTAACTTTTGTTCTAATAACATTTTCAAACTTTTTATGTGCTCAATAGATACAGTGTATGTCCATGAACCATATTGTACAGTTTATTTTGTTAAAAAACATGTGGTTACCATGGTAACCAAAAAAAAAACATCCGCCATATTGGATTTTCAACACTTTTCGAGAGCTAAAAACTTATCTTTCCCATTGACCAAACTTTACCAAATTGCACACACATGTTGTGACTGACAATTAAAACAATTTCTCAGGGGCTTTTTTTGATAAGTTTAAAATTCTATTTTTAATGATTTTTTTTATAAAATACACTATATTTGTATGAAAAACAATGAAAAAAAAATATTTTAAAAAATATATCAAAGCAAATTACCAAAATATCAAAAAAAGCCCCTGACAATTTAAAGGTATATATGTGTCCTACATACATGCCAAATTTCAGACTGATCTATTAGATAGTTTGTAAAAAATAACATTTTTTGTTAATAAAATGTTAGTTTTGAGAAAAATGCATTTTAGTCACCGAATGACTTGTCTTGTCCAATATACTCCATTCTGGGGGGCTGAATGTGTTTAAAATTGTCCAGCACTATATGCTGCACCTCCTTCAGCTTCCTGCAGCTCCTCCTTTTGCCTTTATCTTGCCTAATTTTTCTTCTTTCCTTCTACATGGTAACCAAAAAAAAACAACTGCCATATTGGGTTTTTCACCAATTTTCAAGAGCAAAAATCTTATGTTTACTATTGATCAAACTTTATCAAATTGGATACACATGTTGTGACTGACAATTAAAACAATTTGTCAGAGGCTTTTTTTGGGATAAGTTTAAAATTCTATTTTTAATGATTTTTTTAAAAAATACACTATATTTGTATGAAAAACAATGAAAAAAAAATATTTAAAAAAATATATCAAAGCAAATTACCAAAATATCAAAAAAAGCCCCAGACAATTTAAAGGTATATATGTGTCCTACATACATGCCAAATTTCAGACTGATCTATTAGATAGTTTGTAAAAAATAACATTTTTTGTTAATAAAATGTTAGTTTTGAGAAAAATGCATTTTAGTCACCGAGTGACTTGTCTTGTCCAATATACTCCATTCTGGGGGGCTGAATGTGTTTAAAATCCTCCAGGACTCTATGCTGCACCTCCTTCAGCTTCCTTTAAAATTCTATTTTTAATGATTTTAAAAAAAAATACACTTTATTTGTATGAAAAAAAAAAAATGAAAAAAAATATATCAAAGCAAATAACCAAAATATCAAAAAAAGCATGTGACAATTTAAAGGTATATATGTGTACTACATGCATGCCAAATTTAGATTGATCTGTTAGATAGTTTGTTAGTAATAACATTTTTGGTTAATAAAATGTTAGTTTTAAGAAAAATGCATTTTACTCACCGAGTGCCTTGTCTTGTCTAATATACTCCATTCTGGGGTTAATATCCTCCAGGACTATATGCGGCACCTCCTTCAGCTTGCTGCAGCTCCACCTCTCGCCTTTGTCTTGCCTCTTGCCTAATTTTTCTTCTTTTTACAAGTTTCTCAGCCTCATGTTTCTGGCTGTTGGCCAGACGTTTCCTCAGTCGCACCTGTCCAAGGCGTATTGAGTTTGTTCCAGATGCTTGACCACACAGCCTTTTTATTTCTGCACTGGCTGATGGACCAAAGTTGAACTCTCCAATGGCCACAAGGACACTGAATTTGGCTTTTTTTAATGACACAAATTTTCGCTTGCTGCAACGACTCCATATAACATTGTGTAGGCTTTCATTTGCATTTTGTGTAGCACCTAGCTGACACCGCTTCAGCAAATGCTGATCAGTAAGACGCTCATAAATAGGGGCTAAGTGCTTATGGAGCAGGTTGTAGTCTAGCGGAGTGTGAACCTTGGTCTCGTGTGGTCCTGCAGCTTCTCCTTTGGCGATGGAAGCCTGATAGAAACACCAGGAGTCTTTGCCTGGGGGACACAAATTATGTTGGGGTTTGTCGTTTGTCAAATACCCATGGTAGAGAGAAGCCATGATGGCTTGTTTCATCTCTGGGGCTGTACTATGCTTGCGGATGGCCCTGGTGTAGTAAATACACAATTTTCGTATGGCATTTTGGGTTAGACGACCACGGCCATTTCCCCCAAGGGTGACTTTTTGTTTCCTGCAGTCAGTAATCAGTGTCCTCAGTGCAGTGCCTAATCGCTTTGCAACATGGTTGACGCACTCTTCTTTGGTTATGTCAACTTCTGGTCCATACGGTTTGATGTTGCAGAGTCTGTTGTAGGCCTTTGAATCGCAATCTGATAGCAAAACAGTGTAGCGTAGCTTGTGATTTGCGACTGAACGAAGAAAGAGAACTTCACAGGCTTTTACCTCCATCATTCCGGCTGACCCTTCGTAATTACAGCAGCAGTCCTTCTGATGCTCTGCTTTCCATTTTTCAAATTTGTCAGGCTGATTTTTTAGTTGCCACTGTCCAGTAGTCTCACAGGTGTGACAGAAGGAAGACATAACATGCGTATCGATGACCATGCCAGTCAAGATGTCAATAACACTGCCAACACCTATCAGTGACTTATGACCTCTAGTTAGCCATGTTGCATCAAAGCTGACAGCGATGTCAATGACTTCTTTTTTATTAATGGTACGATGCTGACTCTTAGCGTGTTCAGCTCGGACGATGCTAACGGAACGTTGAAATACTGTAGAGTGCATGGTATCCAAATGATCAAAAATTTGATCTGCATATTTATGAAATGTTTTCTGGTGCAGGCCAGGGAGGTCTAGGTTCTCACAGAAGAGATTAAATGTATATGGGCCCATTCCAGACATGAGGGCACCAAGAACAGCAGATTTGTTGATTGCATGTCCACGAGGGCCGCGGCCTGCTGGTTCCCTCTCGGATGTGTACGTTCTAGAAATTGCTTTTTCACATGTGTGACACACAACTTCCAGGAAGAGAGAGAAACCTTTAGACTTGGTGTTGTCAGTTCTTGTTTGCAATGTGCTTTGCTTACACAAATTGCAACATACATTTTTAAGAAGGTTGTTGAAGAAAGAAATATCGACAATGGTTTTATACGTAGGTTTAGGCTGAGCGCAGACAGTATTATGAGATTCAACATTCTTGCTCGTGCTCAAGCTAATTTTTTATATCAGATCGACTTGGGCCAGGCACTGGATCTGCAATGTGAACCATGGGCCTATCGATTAGTGGGATGCAGGAATTCCACGTTGTTTGTGTATTATTCACCGCTAATTCTGTCTTACCTTTACCACTAGTAGAAATCACACACTGTCGACGCAACCTGGCAGCAGATATTTGCTTAGATCTCTTACTTATTCTTCCCATTTTGAAGTAATAGAACACAATTCACTGAAATTTAAACAAGAAAAATATCGAATTTGAAGCAAACATTAATTGTTGACGGGCGGAAATGGCTGTTGCTTCTTCCACGTTGCGCACGCAGATAAAATGTTGTTATGACCAATCAAAACAGTTGTTTACGATTGTGTCTTCAATGAGTCGGGAATGAGGGAATGAGGTCACCACGTGACAACTCCTTATAAGGCAATTAGCGCAAAATTACGGAAATTTTTATACACAATTCATTCAGAGCTATGACAAAAAATAGTTTCAAATTTGCGATATTACGGCAGACAATGAAATTCCCTGTGTATCGATACCAAATAGTCCCCGATATGGACAGGGTAACTAAGGTATTATTTACCGACAAATCTTGCATTTTCGGCACAAATTTGCAAATCATAGCTGGGGGTGGGTACATAAAATATGCTTTTTGATACATCAAATGCATTTTTTATGTTATAAAACCTAGCTCATTCGATTCCTCGATGATTATTTAATAAAATAAGCTCAAAAGTAAAAAATCGATATTTTGTACGTAAAATCGAGTTTTCTTTACCGTGGACTACCTTAAATTCAAGGACATCATAAAGACAGCTGCTGCAGAAGCATGTGGTGAAGTCCGACTTGGGAACAAGAGAAAGAGGACACCTTGGTGGACAGAAGAAGTCAAAGAGAAAATAAGAGAGAAGAAAATGGCATGGAAACAATACTTAGGAGCTAAAAACACAGCAGGACAAATAGAGAAATATAGAGAATATGTGATACTCAGAACAGAAACAAAGAACAAGGTGCTAGCAGCAAAACATAAGTCCTGGGAAGAATTTGGAGAAAAGCTAGAAAAGGATGCGCAAGAAAACCAGAATATGTTCTATAAGACCCTAAAGAACATGAGGAAGGAAAAACAATGCCCTCTTAAATTTATAAAGGACAAGCAAGGCAAATTGCTTACTGCCCCGAAGGAAGTAATGGAAAGAATATTTCTCAGAACTCCTTGATGGTGAGCAAGGTAGAGCATCAGAAATGATAACCACTAGCTCAGAAGAGGATACAAATGGTGATGAAGATGACATAAAGATGGAAGAACTGAAGGCAGCACTGGAGAAAATCAAGATGGGCAAAGCAGCAGGGCATGATGGTATAACACCAGAAATGGTTAAGTACATGGGAGCATCAGGCGACCTATTACTCCTAAGGGTCCTACAAGCAGCATGGTGCAACAAGGCCATACCAAAGGATTGGGAGATTGCCATCATAACACCGATTTTCAAAAAGGGTGACAATCGACAATGTGGAAACCACAGAGGCATATCCCTTCTCAGTGTCCCTGGTAAAATCTACTCTAGAATCCTAGAGCAGAGACTCCGATGCCTAGCTGAGCCACAATTGGATGAAGCCCAGTGCGGATTCCGAGCAAACCGAAGTACTCAAGACCTAATCTTCACACTCAGACAGCTGAGTGAAAAGGCCCTTGAGTACAAGAGTGAGATCCATCTTTGTTTCATAGATCTGGAAAAGGCGTTTGACAGGGTCCCCTGGAGCAAACTTTGGGACTGTTTGGCAAGGAAGAACATTCCAGCACCTCTGATACATGCTATACAGAGCTTCTACAAGCCTTGCAGAAATTATGTGAGGACAGCAAACTATAAGTCAGAGTTCAGGACCACCACTGGTGTAAGACAAGGCGATATCCTGTCACCTTATCTTTTCATACTCCTCATGGACGATGTCATCAAGGCATGTAAGGAGAGAACAAGAAAGTATTCAGTGGGGTACTGGAAGATGAGACAGGTCTGTATTTCAGAGCTAGCATTTGCTGATGATGTTGTCCTGATTGCTAAAGAGACACATCTCCAATCCAACCTGCAAGTCTGGAAGGAAGAGCTGGAGAAGAGAGGGATGGTCATAAGCAGCTCTAAAACAAAATCCATGGTGATATCACGAGAAGAAAGAAAACATCAGATTAAGTTGGGAGAACAGGTCCTGGAGCAGGTCGACCACTTTAAATATCTAGGAGCTATTATAGACCGAAAGGGGGGCATCAAAGAAGAGTTGGCCACTCGAAAAGCAGCGGCTGGGAGACTTTATCAGGCCATAAATCGTGGATTCCTCAGCAAGAAAGAGGTTGGTAAGAAAACAAAGATGGCTGTATACCGCTCCACCTATGTCCCAGTCTTGACATATGGATGCGACTCATGGGCAATGACTACAACCCACAAAAGCCAGATTCAAACCTCAGAAATGAGGTATCTGAGGAAGGTGGTTGAAGTAACAAGAAGAGACATGGTCCGCAACCAGACGATACATCAAGGCCTAAAATCCCACCCGCTGCAGACCCAAATAGAACAGTCCCAACTAAGATGGTTTGGCCATGTCTGCAGAATGGGAGAAGATCGGCTACCACGAAAAGCATGGGAAACAAAGAGCCAGGGATCCAGACCTCCAGGACGACCCAGAGTCCGCTGGGAGGACAACATTAGACAATCTTTGAAGGACCGAGGACTAGAATGGAACCAGGCCAGGAAGAAGACAGCTGATAGAATAGTCTGGCGCTCTCTCTTCCAAACCTCTACACCTCACGGTAGAAGGGGAACGACTAAGTAAGTAAGTAACCACTGCTGCAGGAGCATGTGCTTTGATGCAGTCTTCTTGCACAGGGGGGCCAGTGGCAGTTCTGGCTTCATAATCTATAAGGAATAAAAAAAAAAAGGAGTTTAAGAAAAACAAAATCAGGGATATGGCAGAACTATGCTACACCGAGCAAGACAATGGTGCTATTTCAACTGCTCAAGAACACCAAAGATAAATATAATGACTTGATCGAAAGGATAAGCAGACTGGAAACACATACAGAATGCAGGACATGCAAAAGAGGTACACAGAATACCTGCGGATTGTAACATTAAGAACCAGAAATATTTGAATTTGGGGGGGGGGGGGGGGGGGGGGGAGAGAAAGACCTGAAAATCCATTACAGGAAATTAGGAATGTAGGACTGAAGTGCATAAGTACAACAGAAAGAAAAAAAATATATATATAGCAATGAGCGGTGTAGCCCAACTATATTTTATATGGTGATGCAAAGTTTTTAAAAAATTTTTTTAAACCAGCACAATTTTAATTCTTGTTCACAAGGTTTAAAATTGACTACTCATAACTTCTTCAAAGATAGTGGCTTGAATGGAGGGCAGTAGCTTGTGCTACATAATACCTGTCAGCACAATCATTTCCAAACTCCACGCATAGCAGTCAGCATAATCTAACATTTAGATGAAAGACCAAGAAGTGATGTGACTTAAGAAAGAAAATGTAAGAATTCTGCAACTATCAACATTTCTTTCATTATTTAGAGAGCAAAGCCTTGATTTTACAGACAATTTAAATGTGGTTAAAGTGTGGCTGCTTGACTGCTACTGAGCTCTTATCATTATTATATTTCTTCATCTTTCAGCTTCCTGTACAACAGCAGTCATCAATCAGTTTTCTTCAAGCCTTCTTGATACAATTATTTTAATGTTTTCTTTATTCTTCTTACTCTATATTCCCTCTTTTTCTTCTACCTTGGGGATTTCAAAGCAGATTTGTTATGTAATGCTACTACAAGACCTCATTGTGTACCCCAACCTCTGCTACCATCTTTTTCATGCCTCTAATTTAGCTCATATTTGTCTCATTCTGTGTATCCCTTCCACACTGTCACATCATATTAAATCTTCTATTCTCTATTTACAAACGCCTGTAGCATCTTGTTTATTGTTTCTTTAGTCTTTCATGTTTCAGAGCTACATTACAGGTGCAACTTGATATTTGACCTACCAAGTTATGCATGGAGGCATATCTGGAGTCATCCTTATATAACCACCAGCTATGCACAATGCTACAGTATACATACGTGCAAGTGAACCCCTGTCTGTGACGCTAATTACATCCTCATTGACTTTTGACATCATCCACACACTTCCAGGGATTCCCCCTGTGGTGAAACTTGTTGAGAATCCAGCATTGCACACTAAGCTTGGAAAAGTCACTTGAGCCCCAGGTGTAATTCTTTGGCTTTCACTTGGTTGACTGCATGCAGAAGGATCTCACAAGTGGGCACAGTGATAGGCAGGGGAAGCTGAGAAGTGGCTCTGTGAAGAACGTGACAATTCCTTGGAAGAGCTCAGAACCACAGTACAGTATTTTAGCTCTGCATATTTGGAGAGTCCCCTTGGATGGCAGGGAATGTACAGTATGCCGTGCACTTCTTACTCCTAGCCTTGGTACCAGATGTGACAATCCTTTAAATGCAAGCTGAGCTGGAGAAACTGTAGCTCATGACTTCAACTCAACTCACGCTTCGGAATGGCAGAAAAGCCTAGATCTACAGTGTAGATGGAGTCGCGGTAGCATAGTGGTTAGTGCACTGGCTTCCTAGCGCAGTGGTCTAAGGTTCAATCCCCAGATGAGGTGGGATTTTTTTTTAGGCCACAAATGGCTCCTGGGTCGACCCAGCCCCAAATGGGTACCAGAGCAACTTTGGGAAGGTTAAGGCGGCCGGCATGATGCTGACCACATCAATCCTAGTGTGCCGACGGTCAAGAAAATATGGGCCTAACACCATATTCCCAATATGCCTCAATGGGTGTGTAACGGGATCCTTTACCTTTTTTTTTTTTTACTTACAGTGTAGATAATACCAAAGAGTCTTCAACGTGGTATTGGCTGCAAAAGAGCGAGAAGCTCAGCAGCCCTAGTTAAACAACAACAACAACAGCAACCTACCAAGTTCTGTCAGTGTTTTAACTATGTCACTGCTGAAGTGAGAAACTAAACTTGTGCACAGTTTCCTGAAATAATCAGCCTACTTGATTTACTTACTGTTCCAATCTTGTGACCTGCCCGCAAGTAGGCTATAAAGTCACCAGTAATGACATGGACTGATGGAGGAGCTTGGAGCTGTTGTTGAATGACAGCACTGGTAGATGGCATGTAAGGCTGAAGTAGCACAGACAGGAGGCAGGACACATTAGCACACACACTGACAACTGATCCAGCTCTCTTCCTGTGTTGCAAGAAATGAAATGAAAAGCATACAGCTGCTAATAATTTCTAAAAATTATAGAAGAACTCTAATCATCCAAAACCAGATATCTGAGTTTCCAATTAACCAAAACCAAACAACACAGACATGGTCTGCGATTTAAGCACCCTTTCACTTGCTGATTCAGTTCATGTGGTTGTTATTTCAGTCCGCTCGGTCTGTTCCAAGACGAAGTATAGTCAGTTTAGTGTTGTGCTTAGTTTTTTGAGAACGTTATAAAATTTACAAACTCAAGTAAAAGAAAATGTGTTGTTTGGAGAATGTCTAACAAAGCGGCAGTGCATAAATTAATTTTCTGAAATCTAGGACGAAAATTGCCTAAAAATATAATCACAATTTCTAACATTAAAAATAATTTTTGAATTCTTTAATTCATTTCTGTATTAGAAAGAGATAACAGTAGCTGCAGAAGAAAAGCAATTAAAAAGGCTGACAACAGCAAAGTGGAAGAAACAATAAACAAATGGTTGATGATGTGACGACTTGGCCAATCTTCTCTTCATTTTTTTTATTATTTACGTGACATCATTTTTTCTCATCCTCAATGCATGATCGCAAAGTCTCGGGAATTGTCACTTGCGGAAAATCTCCTAGCATTCGGTATTTTCTCCTCGCTATTTTTAGATACGACGTCATTGTTGACCAATGACCTCGGTAGCGAGAAATCCGTTTTAATTTAGAACTGCTTGAACTTGGGAGAACCAGTTTAGGCCATTTAGGAAGACATCACGTGACTTTTAACATTATTGATTGGAGCGTCTAAAACGAGGCTAAGGTCACATGATGCACGCTACGGATCACGTGTCCAAGCGGAAATGACCCGCTAAAAGGCGGCAAAGCCAGCATTTTGTCACTTGCCCAGGAACCCTCAAGAAAGCTAGGTCTAAGCCAGATCGGCGAATTCTCGCATTAAAAGCACTGAAGCCACGTGTCTAAATTGCGGGTTAGCGTCCATCTTTGAGTAGTCTATGGTGGAGCCTTGCACGACAGTCCAATCTCAGCGCAGAATACGGAGTCGAGCACAGAGAAGGCAAATCCGAACCATTCAAGACCTACCTGTGGCAACGTCAGGAGACCGGAGAACTAACCACACTTCACTATCAGCCGGGGGCTGAAAAGCTAAGTCCACGAAAAAGGGAACTCACTACATCAATGCCTAGTTTAGTCATCCATGATGAAAAACACTTGAATTGTGAGACACATAATACATACAGCAGACACTAATTCCATCGACAATACTATCATTCACCATCTATTCATTTTATTGCAATAAACCAATTGGGTGTATATACTGTACCCCACGCTTTGTTCCTTCCATTAGATGTTGAATATTGTCTATGTTTATCTTCCTTTATAAGGGAGGGGGGGCTCGTAAAATATAATATATAAATTAAAGAATAATAATAATAGATAACTGAGAAGGGGACGACGGTAGCGAGAGACCAAATATCTCCTTACAATCTTTTCCAGACCTGTCGAGTTAGGAGAATTTACCCTCTTCGTCACCCTGCGGAAGTGGAAAAACCCAGCAGGGATTCCTTGAGCCAAATCTTCCACATCAGATCTATTATTTCCTCTAAATAATTCTCTTATCCTTTAAACGCTACGTGACAGATGAACATAAAGATCAGCAGCACAGATACTCGTAACACTAGTCAACAAATTTTCAAAAGTTATTTGTACCAGAAATTAAATATACCATTTCTTATTGATTTTGACATGCTGATTTCAAATATCATAATGAAATTCACCAATTGGCTCTGGTTTTTAAAAAAAATGATGAATTTACATTACAGTAATACAAATAATGTATGCTTGTTTAATTCTCTGGGGTGAACAGCTAGTCTTTCTACTTTAGCATTATAAAAATTGTGGTTACATACTCAATTAATTGATATTTCAACATAAAATGATAGAAAAAAACAAAAACATTATTTAAAGTTCACATATCATGTTTTAAAAAGGCACATCTGAACCCATTCCGTCATTATTCAGTCGCTGTTTGAGCTCTCTTTGCTTGCTTCTTGTAGTCAATCGATGAGGTGTCTCTTGTCACAGTCCAACAGTAATCAGCAAGCATTGAAGGGCTCCAATTGCCTTGATACCTTGTCTCCATAGCAGCAATGTCCTGGTGAAATCGTTCACCATGCTCATCACTGACCGCTCCACAGTTTGACATAAAGAAATCCAGATGAGAATCCAGAAAATGAATTTTCAAAGACATTTTGCAGCCAAGACTCTTATACTTCAGAAGGAGATTTTCTACAATTTCATTGTAATTATCAGATCTGTTGTTTCCAAGAAAATTGTCCACCACTGACTTAAATGCTAGCCATGCTGCTTTTTCCTTGCCATGCAACACGCAAAGAAACTCGTCATCATGAAGAAGTTTTCGAATTTGCGGACCAACAAATACTCCCTCTCTTATTTTAGCTTGGAAATTTTCTGATGAGGTATTTGAAAGCCTCATCTGTTTTCTCCATTGCCTTGACAAAGTTTTTCATGAGACCCAGCTTAATGTGCAAGGGTGGCAACAAAATCTTGCTGGTGTCAACAAGTGCTGGGTTCTCAACGTTCTTACTGCCAGGCTACAATGACTGCCTGATTGACCAATGTATTCTTTATTAGAGCTTCGTGCATGGCTATCCCACTCACAGAGAAAGCAACAGTACTTGGTGTATCCACCCTGTAGTCCAAGCAAAAGAGCGACCACTTTTAAGTCACCGCAAAGTGACCAATGATGATGATTGTAGTTTATACACTTCAAAAGCTGCTTAATGTTTTCATAAGTTTCTTTCATATGAACTGCGTGACCAACTGGAATTGACGGTAACACATTACCATTATTCGACAAAACAGCTTTAAGACTCGTTTTGGATGAATCAATGAAAAGCCTCCACTCTTCCGTTATGTAATTGATTTTGAGGGCTGCCATTTAACCAGAAATGTTGTGGCACGCAGAAAGGTCACCCTCTTTGAAAAAGAATGTAATAAGCGGCTTCTGGTGGTTCCTATACACAGAAATTGTAACATCTTCTGCCAGGAGATTCCACTGTTGCAATCTGGAACACAAAAGCTCCGCCTTGTTCTTCGGTAAATTCAGACTCTTACAAGATCATTCAGTTCACCTTGGGTTATTAAGTATGGTTTAGTGGATGTAGAAAGAAAACATCAGATTAAGTTGGGAGAACAGGTCCTAGAACAGGTCGACCACTTTAAATATCTCGGAGCTATTATAGACCGAAAGGGAGGCATCAAAGAAGAGTTGGCCACTCGAAAAGCAGCGGCTGGGAGACTTTTTCAGGCCATAAATCGTGGATTCCTCAGCAAGAAAGAAGTTGGTAAGAAAACAAAGATGGCTGTATACCGCTCCACCTATGTCCCAGTCTTGACATATGGATGCGAGTCGTGGGCAATGACTACAACCCACAAAAGCCAGATCCAAACCTCAGAAATGAGGTATCTGAGGAAAGTGGTTGAAGTAACAAGAAGAGACATGGTCCGCAACCAGACGATCCGTCAAGGCCTAAAATCCCATCCGCTGCAGACCCAAATAGAACAGTCCTAACTAAGATGGTTTGGCCATGTCTGCAGAATGGGAGAAGATCGGATACCACGACAAGCATGGGAAACAAAGAGCCAGGGATCCAGACCTCCAGGACGACCCAGAGTCCGCTGGGAGGACAACATTAGACAATCTTTGAAGGACAGGGGACTAGAATGGAACCAGGCCAGGAAGAAGACAGCTGATAGAATGGTCTGGCGCTCTCTCTTCCAAACCTCTACACCTCACGGTAGAAGGGGAACGACTAAGTAAGTAAGTAAGTAGTGGATGTAGTTTGCTCAAAATCTGGGTCGCTTGAGGTTGATGGTTCAGGACCACCAATGTCCTCTTCTTCATCAGTGGAAGCAGCTGAAAATGATTCTGGCACTTTGGGAACTGGTAGGTCATCGCCATGTGGTACCGGACGTATTGCAGAGGGGATGTTTGGATATTCCAGAGTCCATTTTTTCTTCTTTGATATGCCTTTCCCAATTGGAGGGACCATGCAAAAGTAACAGTTGTTGAGATGATCAGTGGGCTCTCTCCAAATCATTGGGACTGCAATAGGCATAGCTTGCCTTTTGCCAGTCAACCACAGTTTAAGATGTGCTGCACATGTATTGCAGAATATGTGTGGCGCCCAGCTCTTATCTTGATCACCTATTCTGCAGCCAAAATACTAACTGTACGCCTTCTTAATCACTTTAGTTATATTTCGTTTTTGTGATAGAAATGTCACCTCACCACATATATAACAGAAATTATTAGCACTGTTCACACATGTCCTAGGCATTTCTAACTACGATACTTTTGATAAGGACAAATGCACTAACTAATGGCAAAATTTTATTAGAGATAAGATATTTATACAGGTAGGATTGCATCATCAACTTCTAGTTACATTTTTATTGGTCATTAGAAAAAATTATGCAATCGCCCACAACAGTTGCGTCATATATATAAATTGACCGTAATTAAATAAGCTAGTAGCATATATCTTGAAAACTAGAGCCATTCAACATTTTTTAATGTCATTTTCATTTTCAGCACACCAAAATTAGTTAAAATCAGCTATTTTCATTTCTGGTACATTTTGGTTGTTGACTAGTGTGTATAATTAAGACCAATTTGATGTGAGAAAACTCTAATATTCAATAAAGACCAATTTGATGTGAGAAAGCTCTAATATTCAATAAAGACCAATTTGATGTGAGAAAACTCTAATATTCAATAAAAACCAATGTGATGTGAGAAAGCTCTAATATTCAATAAAGACCAATTTGATGTGAGAAAGCTCTAATATTCAATAAAGACCAATTTGATGTGAGAAAACTCTAACATTCAATAAAGACCAATGTGATGTGAGAAAACTCTAATATTCAATAAAGACCAATTTGATGTGAGAAAGCTCTAATATTCAATAAAGACCAATTTGATGTGAGAAAGCTCTAATATTCAATAAAGACCAATGTGATGTGAGAAAGCTCTAATATTCAATAAAGACCAATGTGATGTGAGAAAGCTCTAATATTCAATAAAGACCAATTTGATGTGAGAAAGCTCTAATATTCAATAAAGACCAATTTGATGTGAGAAAACTCTAACATTCAATAAAGACCAATGTGATGTGAGAAAACTCTAATATTCAATAAAGACCAATTTGATGTGAGAAAGCTCTAATATTCAATAAAGACCAATTTGATGTGAGAAAGCTCTAATATTCAATAAAGACCAATTTGATGTGAGAAAGCTCTAATATTCAATAAAGACCAATTTGATGTGAGAAAGCTCTAATATTCAATAAAGACCAATGTGATGTGAGAAAGCTCTAATATTCAATAAAGACCAATGTGATGTGAGAAAGCTCTAATATTCAATAAAGACCAATTTGATGTGAGAAAGCTCTAATATTCAATAAAGACCAATTTGATGTGAGAAAACTCTAACATTCAATAAAGACCAATGTGATGTGAGAAAACTCTAATATTCAATAAAGACCAATTTGATGAGAGAAAATTCTAATATTCAATAAAGACCAATTTGATGAGAGAAAATTCTAATATTCAATAAAGACCAATTTACTAAAATGTGTTTTGAGTGTGAATAAGAGTGGTTTTTTTTTCCGTAATCCAATTATTCAAAATTTTGATTGCCCAAACAGCCCCTGTCATGAATTAGTTCAGATATTTGGAGTTCTACTGCACTAGGGAACTTTACAGAATCCAAAATTCTCAGGGACGGCCGTGTTTCGGAAATCGGATTTTACCCAAAGTAGACCAAAAATCGACCAAGACACCCAAAAATTGGTTCAGAAATCACCCAAAAGTTGGCTGAAAAAAACTTTTCACTCAAAATATTTTGGTTTTCGGATTCTGGGTTACCGACCTGTAGAAGATAATATGAAGATAAGCATGTATCCTAGTAGATGCTGATCACAGTAACATTAAACTGTACTATAGCCTGACCATTTCAACTATCACATGGCACTAACTTTCAAACATCTGGTAAGTCTTTGACTAATTAAAGAGCTGAAAACTTCCTTCCATTTGATCACTGACACAGTCAATGGTTGCCTTAATGTTCACTGTATATATTCCATTCCCTCTACTCCTATTATACAACAACACAAAAACCTACTTCTCCTCCAGAGAGCCTTTGGCAAGAACCCATGGTTTGTTAGCTTGCATATACTGATTTCCCAATCTAGAGATTGTCAAGATATTTCTGATGCCATCTCTTAACCTGAAAGATACATGTAGGTCATGTTTGATCAAGCATGGAACAACAAGCCATAAAGATGTTTTAATCCAGGTGACAATCAGGTAAGACAAAATTTATTATAAATTTCCTGTCAAAGAAATTAAACTATGAGCTTTTCTTACTATTATGTAACAGCTGTCTGCAATGTTTTAACCTATGAAAATATTCAATTAAATATTTTTTCCCCCAACTCAATGCCTGAAAATATATGCCAGAAGCTGAAAGTGCCTGTATGTATCGAAATGGGGGGTCACATACAAACAAAAGTATGTCAAACATATGGCTACACCAGTTATTACATTAAGATGTGACTTTCAGGAGGTTCATGGTTTAGTGCCCACAAATAACCTTCCTGCTAGGTATACATTGTAGTAAGAGATTAAGATGAAATATATAATGTCTCAATTCAAACCTGCAATTCTCCAAGTTGCTAATGTAAGACTTCAACTCTCGTGTAATGAGAGCAAGAAGCTGAAGATCTTCATCTGTCTCATGAATATCTTGTATTACACCTCCAAAGTTGTTGTTCAGGAACATGAGAGCTCTGAGGAATTAACAAAATATACAAAGGCTTAAATAAAAGCTAAAATGTTTAGAACAGTATTAGGGGACAATATTCTTAATTCAACATGCTTTTCTACTGCAGGCTCTGCTGAAGTTTACATCTGGTTAGGAACTAGGAAATAGTAAAGAAGTAGAACCTCTTTAACTTATCTACTGTACAAACCATTGGTGATATACTTCTTCACAGATGTTCATTTTTAATGTTCTCCACCAGTCCTATATCTTTTCTCTACTTCTTGAGCCCTCTATCTCCCCCCAATTCATGCTTCCCAGCACTAGTGCTTTCAATACCTTTCACTACTGAAGGCTGATAAAGATCCCACACTTAATATAAAAATCAAACAAGAAATATTTATTGACAACTCAGTGGTAGAATCATTTAAATTAATCAGTGTTGTCATTCAGATGGTCCTGGGTTTGAGTCTCTGGTAAGCCTATCATTTCTGTTGTCTAGTTATCTACTTCTTTATTTCTCACGAATGCCTGAAACGTACATTTATGTATATTATTGATTTTCATTTAGTGGTCTTTATTGAATATTAGAGCTTTCTCACATCAAATTGGTCTTTATTGAATATTAGAGCTTTCTCACATCAAATTGGTCTTAATTATACACACTAGTCAACAACCAAAATGTACCAGAAATGAAAATAGCTGATCTTAGCTAATTTTGGTGTGCTGAAAACGAAAATGACATTAAAAGTCTGTATTTTCGTTCCATGTGGAATAAAGGGCAGCAACTGTTGCTCAACACTCATTTCTATTCCAGATCACCTTTTTTAACTCCACTCATGAATCACCCTTCCTCTTTAGGATCTCCTGAGCCTCTCTACCCCAGTTGATTCCAATCTCTGGCTATCATCATAATTATCCTTTTATAAACTTCTTAAGAAGCATGGTTGACCCTCTAGCTAGGAGCCAGCAATAAAGCTTTGCATGTTTTCTTTCTAAGTGGTAGCAATTTGCTTTACTTCGTAAGGTTGCCTGTCCCATGCACTTCACATCTCATACAGTAAGAATGGTTTTACCAATTAATTTTTGCCCAAGGATGTGCTCTGTCTATCTCAACTTTCTCTCATCAATTTCCAGCAGTACTAAACAGTACAGTTGTCTGTGTTTGCAATTATGTCTGGCCATTTGATATGAAAGTATCGGTTGGTCAATCTCTCCAGTGTGGATATGATATTCTAGGTGACATAACATGTTTCTGATCCACTCAGTAGGACTTTATATTTCTGCTGAACAGCTTCATTTTATTTTCCTGGGGAAAGGCAGCAGTTGCATGCTGGTTGGAGACATCATCATCACTTTTGCTCCATATGGAGCCACATCTTCAGCTTGCTCCCTTGTAGAAAGCTGCAATAAGCAGTCACATGCTCTTGCAGCGATGGCTTTTCTAGCAATGTAGTTGACATGATGAGGTTGTCAGCCCCATGCACCACCTCATTTTAGTCTTGTAAGACTTTCCTGAGGGAGCATTAGTCTTATTCTTTCTTTGTCTCCTCCAAGACCCCCGGGAACTACACAGGGCAGCTGAAGGCAACTTTGGTTTTGTTTAATCGTACTTACTTACTTAGTCGTTCCCCTTCTACCGTGAGGTGTAGAGGTTTGGAAGAGAGAGCGCCAGACTATCCTATCAGCTGTCTTCCTTCTGGCCTGGTTCCATTCTAGTCCTCGGTCCTTCAAAGATTGTCTAATGTTGTCCTCCCAGCGGACTCTGGGTCGTCCTCGGGGTCTGGATCCTTGGCTCTTTGTTTCCCATGCTTGTCGTGGTATCCGATCTTCTCCCATTCTGCAGACATGGCCAAACCATCTTAATTGGGACCGTTGTACTTGGGTCTGCAGGGGGTAGGATTTGAGGCCTTGACTATCGTCTGGTTGCGGACCATGTCTCTTCTTGTTACTTCAACCACCTTCCTCAGATACCTCATTTCTGAGGTTTGGATCTAGCTTTTATGGGTTGTAGTCATTGCCCATGACTCGCATCCATATGTCAAGACTGGGACATAGGTGGAGCGGTATACAGCCATCTTTGTTTTCTTACCAACCTCTCTCTTGCTGAGGAATCCTCGATTTATGGCCTGAAAAAGTCTCACAGCTGCTGCTTTTCGAGTGGCCAACTCTTCTTTGATGCCTCCCTTTCGGTCTATAATAGCTCCGAGGTATTTAAAGTGGTCGACCTGCTCCAGGACCTGTTCTCCCAGCTTAATCTGATGTCTTCTTTCTTCTCGTGATATCACCATGGATTTTGTTTTAGAGCTGCTTATGACCATCCCTCTTTTCTCCAGCTCTTCCTTCCAGACTTGCAGGTTGGATTGGAGATGTGCCTCTTTTGTTTAATCTAGTGCTGAAATTCTTATTTTCCTTCTTCTCTGTCATTGTTAATTCCCAATAAGCAAAGCGTGGGCACTTCTTCAGTCATCTGATCATTGATCTTCATCATATCTGTTTTGCCCAGTGGCAGAGATGACTTACTAATAAAGAAAATGAAAATATCCCATGCCTGGCTGTAGAGCTATTTTGTCCTTCTTTTTTAAAAATTTAATTATTTCCCTTTCTCCTTTGTTTTTCCCAGTCAAATTTATAAACGTACACAGTCTCATCACAGCTGTTTTATTTCTTATAATCCATAATGTCTATCTAAATGAAATCTGAGAGGCAATGTCCTCAGTAATAAGAAATATGAAAAAAAGCTATTAAATTACAATTGTTCACCACTTCTAAACTGATATTAAATACCGAAGTTCTATTTCTAATGACAGCTAGAATGTGAAGTCAGTCAACCTCTTTTCTAAAACACTGTTAGTTAAGAGAAGTAACAATAGAACAGGGAGTGATAGCATAAATGCCAACAGACAAAAACCAAACCTGTTGATGAAATTCCCCAAGTTATTTAACAGTTCACTGTTGTTTTTTAACTGGAAATCGTCCCAGCAGAAAACTGTATCCTGGGTTAAAACAAAAAGAAGAAAGTGATAAGTAAACACAAAATACAACCATTTCTACACTTGCTCGCATTCATTCCATCTCTGCTCAATTGATTCTGGTAAAAATAATCTGGCAAGAAATACTGTTATGTACATTTTAAAAAAAAGAGAGAGATAACAAATAGATGTCATCTGTGCTTCAATGGATTGTCAACATTTCTGTCTCTTGCTGATAGTACACTCTGAAACATTATTTCTTGACCATCTCTTGTTGTTACTTTCCACTTTTATCACTGGTCTTCTTGTCCGTGTATCTTCAACTTTTCCTACTGCTGTGTTTCAACAATGTGCTATGTTTATTTACATGTCCAAAATATTTTTATCTAAATTTTACTTCTTTCGTCAATTCTTTTTTAATTTTTAGCTCTTATACGGCTTCTTTCAGATGTTCCCCATTCCTCTTCGCATATACATTTCAAGGGCCTCAGTTTTTTTCTTCTAATTGCATAAAGATTGTCCATGTTTCTGCACCATACAGCAATAAACAGTAAATATAACACCTAATGCATCTCATTTATAATTTTTATTTGTTTGATATTAAATATTAACCTTTTGAACCCGAGGTCCCAAAATTTCGGTCCATGTGTAAATAATCCATTCCCCGAGCGACCGTTATCTCTCTAACACACCTATCTTAAATTTGCGGGGCTGAAATGGAAATGTGTGAAAACTAACGACGTCAGGAAGTACACGTCTTGTGGAATGTTACACTAAAATGGCGGCGCCCACGAAGTGATAATATTTTGCAATTTTTAAATTGTTTTCATAATGAAAAGGCGTGTTGAAAATCCAAGAAATAGCCGTTCTAAAAGGCTAACAACGGAACACGCTGTTGAACTTGTGCTCAATGATTCGGAGGCTGATGAGTTAGATTTTCTTCTTTGATCCTTAGCCGCCGACCGTCAAAGCAGTCAGTGGCCATTACGCCTGGTGGCGTCTTGTAGGGCAACAACAAATTGATTCCACTTTGCTCGGTTGGCGGTCATCCTTCGTACAGTGCCCCAACTCTGGTTCATTCTTTGCATCTCAGCCTCCACAGTCCTCCGCCAGGTTGTTTTTGGTCGGCCTCTCTTTCGTTTTCCTTCAGGGGTCCAAAGCATAGCTGTTCTTGTGATGGCATCGGGGTCTCTTCTGAGGACATGGCCAACCCAGCTCCAGCGTCTGCCAGCTATGATGGTGTGCATGTCCTCTTGCTTGCTCCGAGTAAGCAGATCTTGGTTGGTGATGATATTCGGCCAAAAGATTCTGAGAATTTTTCTTAGGCATGTTGTGTGAAAAGAGGACAATTTCGACATTTCCTTCTCTGTAACTCTCCAGCTCTCCGCGCCATAGAGAAGCACAGAAAGCACACAGCTCTGATATAATCCTAATTTTGTGCTTGTGCTGTACTGAGAGGACTTCCAGATGTTGTTTAGACTAAAAAAGGCTGTTCTTGCTTTGTTCATTCTGTTGTTGATGTCTTTGCTTGCTCCGCCGTCTGATGTTACTATGCATCCTAGGTATGTGAAGGCATCTGTCTGTTTCAGTTGCCGATTCCTTACTGATATGGGCTCAGGGTTGCTCACATTGAGCGTCATGACCTCTGTCTTCTTTAGGTTGATGAGTTAGATTTAGATGGTGATTATTCTGAAGGTGACATCGAAATTGAACCGAGTGACGAAACATGTCAATCGGATTATGATCAAGCTAGTTCTAGCCCTGTTCCTGTCCTCTCAGGGGATCAGGCTACGGTAATGGGGCGTGGAAAGGGGCGTATCCCACATAATGTATCAAGTAAATTTGATACAGGTTGGTCTCCCGCAAATATATTCAGACCTACATCTACTGTAGACACAACATTTGTGGAACAGATAGGCCCCAAGAATATTCCAGAATCCATTTCTCCATGTCTTTTTTGGGCATTTTTTGCTCAGGAGCCCAGGGGAATGAGGTTTTACACGCTGGGTGGCCAGGGTTCAAAGGGTTAATGTCTGTTTCCCATTGTTACACAGAGTTCTGACCATTCACATTCTCTTCTTGATTTTTGTTTCACAACTACCATCTCATGTTGCTGTGTCTAAGAACACAGAAACTCTTACCCTGCTATAGATCTCATGTATTCTTATTTTTAAAGATAAAGATTTTTTTTTTTTTTTTTTTAAAGGTTAAAGATAGTTTCTCGGCTATTTTGCAAATTAGCACTGCTCTTTGTTTTCTCAGTGTTAATATTCATGACTTTTGTTTACTTATTTTACACTGGTCAACCACACATCAACCTATATGCAAACATGTATCTTCCCTAATATACAACACACACCTGTGACTCTGGTCTGACATACAGCAGATAAAACCTGTACATATCTGCTTTGATGCCTGTGTCTGCAGCCTGGTCACCAAATAAACCAGTGTTTCGGCTCTTGGAAAACTTTGTGTCTTCATAATTTAAATATTCTGAGGATAAAAAAAGAAACGTTTCAACACAGATTCTGACAAGAAATGAGATAGACTGAATGTGTAAGAAATAAAGATAATTATTACTAGAAGTTGTTCTAAAGTGAAAATCAAAACAACACAAAACAAACTGGCAGATGTATTACCTGTGGCAATCATGTGCGTGACAACTGTGTACCCATCATTTGTGCCCAAAAGACAAGCTGGAAAGATAACACTGTGGAATGGCACATTGTCTTTTCCAAGGAAATTGTACAATTCAACCTGCAAAATGTTTGTTAGAAGTAGACTCAAGGAAATTGTACAATTCAACCTGCAAAATGTTTTTGTTAGAAGTAGACTCAAGGAAAAATAAATATTTCTATTCAGTGTTTAACATCGTTTAATATCTATAACATTTGGCACTCGCCCATGTGTAACCTCTGCTCACTACTGGGACAGCAAAGAGCAGGCGCTGCAGCCTACCAAGCATGTCACATTGGACTATTAAAGGTGGCTTGGCATGAGGTCAGTAATCTCATCATGTAGTACAAACTGCACCAGAAACAACCATTACTAGAGCAGATAAGTACTTTTTTTTATTTTTAGGTTTCCTGCAAACAGAGCAACTGTCCCACGATCCATCAGGAATGAAGAAAAGGACAAAAAGAAGGTACAAGAAACTTTTTCATGAAGTGACAATATCATTCTACTTTGTCTTTATGTGTGAGCGACGAAGTGTTGCACCCACAGTTTCTTATGTTGCGCGAGATTTTTAAAATTATTATTATCAACACAACAAGCAGGATTTCAAACTGTACAGATAGACAGCAACACTTATAATCCTAATATAACAGATCAGTAAATGGCAGACACCCGTATAAAATGTGTGTGCTCTGAGTGCTAATGTTTACTATCTTAGGAAATGTTTGCTGCTATATCTATCATATTTCAGTTTGAGTGAAATGTTTGAAATAATAAAAACATAAATATTTCCACAAAGAAATAGACACTGTAGGAAAGTGCCAACAAAAAAATAAATTTAATAAAAATAAAAAAAGAGGGAACAGTTTTCTACAGTAGCAACAATGAACAAATTAATGTTCACCATATACTCTAAGAAAATAAATCAAGCCCAACATTACAATAAGAATCTTTAACTCAAATGTCAAGTCAGTCCTATTGTATGGCTCTGAGACATGGAGAACAACAAAAATAACAACCAAAAAGCTACAGACATTCATAAATGGGTGCTTGCGTAGAATAGAAGGATTGAAATGGTAAGACAAAGTCACAAATGTGGAACTGATGACAAGAACCAGACAAGTGCCAATGGAACAAGAGATGAGAAGAAGACGCTGGCGATGGATAGGACACACATTGAGGGGACCTGTTGATAGCATTACAAGGCAGTCTTTGTTCTGGAATCCCCAAGGAAAGAGAGGCAGAGGTAGACCAACAAACACATGGAGAAAAGAACCAGATACAGAAGTGAAAATGATGAGGAAAACATGAAAACAACTTGAGCAGATGGCACGTGACAGGACTTGGCATGTGTTTGTTGAAGGCCTATGCTCCTTGGGGAGCTAAAGGGTACTGATTGATTGATATACTCTAAGAACAGACCAAAAACCATTATTACTAAATGTCATGCCCAGTGATGTGGACTATCAGGTTCCTCCTCAGCTGTTTTTTTTTCTTTTAGCATTCCAGTCTTTCAGACACTTGCTGTTTTACCAGCCATTTTTGTTTATGCCATCCATGTACCCATATCCACATCTTCTACTGCTTCTTACTTACTACATAGTCATTCCTCTTCTACTCTGAGGTGTAAGAGGTTTGCCAGAGATAGCACCTTGCTATCCATCAGCTGTCTTCCTCCTGGCCTGGTTCTAATCTAGTCCTAGGTCCTTCACAGACTGTCTAATGTTGTCCTCCCAGCGGACTCTGGGTCATCCTGAATCCCTGGCTCTTGGTTTCCCATACTTTGTCGTGGTAGTCTATCTTCTCCCATTCTGAAGACATGGCTAAACCATCGTAGTTGGGATTGTTCTACTTGGGTCTGCAGGGGCTGGGTTTAGAGGCCTTGCCGTATCATATGGTTGCAGACCATGTCTCTTCTTGTTACTTCAACCCCCTTCCTCAGATATTTCATTTCTACTGCTTCTTTTGCAGTTTTTCTTCCTGACAAAAGGTTTCACAGGCATTTCTGAGTAACAACCTGTTAAGTATGCCCATCTTCTACTTTTGTTAATATATGTTCAAATATTCTTTACCTCTAATATATTCACATCAGATTTGTTAGACTACTTATAATATGGCAGCATCCTCATCATTTTGTGATCCCAAGAGATCTTTTACTCTAATTACTTGTTTCCAAGATTCAAATAAAAAGGTAAGACCACGTTCTTTCATCATCAAAGATTTGTTTTGTTACTATGTAAACTGTTCAAAAAAAGAAACGTATAGCTATCCGAGGGCGTTTTTATGAGTTTGTAAGTACAATTTGGTGCTAGGGTATATATATATTTTTTTTAAATTAATGAAGATAAACAGAAATCCCGTTCAACCTCTGATGGGTTATAATTAGGATATATATTGTTTTCAATTCCAAATAATATGAACAACTGCCGACATGAGAAAGTGGCATCACATTTGAAAATAGGGATACTCACAATTGTGCTTAGGCCTATACGTTAAATAATAAAATAAAAAACAAACAAACAAAATCAAGAAGAAACTATGAACAAGAATAATATTAAAGTGGAGGGGTGTAAAGGCCTGGTGGTTCTAGTTATATAACGGACTTTACCAGATATTTAATTGACTTTCATCTGTTTAAAGTCACATGCATTGTAAGAACAGCATCAGACCTTCACATTCCCAGCCACTATATAAAAACCAGCCTCAAATGTTCTTCACAGTGTCAAATGCACGTGTTGACCTGAACTGCGTTCGTTTTTGTAATCGTTACAACGCAGTGGTCAATAGTGTTTATGACGCAATTTTTGACAACAGCTCATGTTGCGCGCACGTGAAAGCAACAAAATTTGGGGTGAACACTATTCACTGACTACGCAACTGAAACCCTATAAAAGGATAACGCTACACACAAAAAATTCAGTTCATTTTCAAGCAGACATTTATGGCGTCTCTATCGATAAATTTAAGGAACATTGCTATTGGCCGAATGCATGCAGGCGAAAGTCAAAGTCAGGTTGCCAGGCATCTAAATGTGCATCAGAGTACCATCAGTCGACTTTGGCATCGGTTCCAAGCCACTGGCTCAGTTAAAGACCGGCATCGCAGTGGACGACCCATAGTGACAACAGCAGCGGAGGATCGCTTTATTCGGCTTCGTCACCTCAGAGACAGGTTTACAACAGCTTCTTCAACTGCCCAGTCATTGCCTGCAGGACGTCATGTGTCTGATCAAACTGTCCGGAATAGACTGCATGACGCTGGACTTTGGGCACAACGACCTCACCGAGGACCTGTCCTTACGCGCCGCCATCGCCAAAATTGACTTCTTTGGGCCAACCAGCATCGTCCCTTGGCAGCTGACAATCAATGGAGACGTGTCTGGTTTAGTGACGAATCTTTCTTTTTGTTGCAGCATCATGATAGACGGCGTAGGGTCTACCGTAGGCGAAATGAACGTTTTGCCCAAAATTGCGTTGATGAAGCTCCGCCGTACGGTAGTGGAGGTGCAATGGTGTGGGGAATGATCAGTTACAACGGAAGGAGTCAATTGATGCACATTGAAGGAGGCTTGAATGCGCAACGATACGTCAATGAAATTCTTCGACCCCATGTCCTTCCACTTTTGGCTGCCCAAAGGTCTGTGTTTCAACACGACAACGCCAGACCCCATTGTGCACGGTTGACCACGCAGTTCCTGACTGCGAACAACATTCTCACCCTTCCCTGTCTCCAGACATGAGTCCGATTGAGCACCTGTGGGATGAGCTGCATAGACGTGTTTGTCGCCGAGACGTTGCTCCAGCCAATCGTTGTGATCTGTTCCAGGCACTCCAGGAAGAGTGGGCAGCCATCCTACAGGCCCACATCAGACGTCTGATCGCATCCATGCCCAGGAGATGCCAGTCGCTGATCGATGCAAGAGGAGGCCACACACCATACTAACGGGAAAGCCCGTACGCCAAAAACTCTCGTGACCCAGATGCAAAACAACTGTCAATTGATTGGTTGAACCGTAAGGTATTCTTGTGTGCAATTTGAACAATTAACTCATTAAATTAAAAAAGTTAATGAATGTCGAAATTATGGCTATGTGTGTGCCTTCAGTAGCTATGCGTTTCTTTTTTTGAACAGTATAGTATGTGTTCTATTGTCTGGAAGCCTTTTGCATGCACAAGTGTCTACAGTGTCATATATTATGAATGAGTATACCAGAACTTCTTCAACCCATTCGATATTATTCTTTTACCTTGACCTCACATTCAATCTTTGTTTTCACATTTCTATTTTTGAAATATTTAGGTGTAACCCTCTTTATACCAAAATTACCAAGTTCTATAACAGTAAATGTTTTTAAAAAATAAATTAAAAAAAAAATGGTAGGAATCAGTTTTACAAAGTAACATTACACAGGAAATATAGGAAATCAGAGGCACATCTCCAATCCAACCTGCAAGTCTGGAAGGAAGAGCTGGAGAAGAGAGGGATGGTCTTAAGCAGCTCTAAAACAAAATCCATGGTGATATCACGAGAAGAAAGAAGACATCAGATTAAGCTGGGAGAACAGGTCCTGGAGCAGGTCGACCACTTTAAATACCTCGGAGCTATTATAGACCGAAAGGGAGGCATCAAAGAAGAGTTGGCCACTCGAAAAGCAGCAGCTGTGAGACTTTTTCAGGCCATCAATCGAGGATTCCTCAGCAAGAGAGAGGTTGGTAAGAAAACGAAGATGGCTGTATACCGCTCCATCTATGTCCCAGTCTTGACATATGGATGCGAGTCATGGGCAATGACTACAACCCACAAAAGCCAGATCCAAACCTCAGAAATGAGGTATCTGAGGAAGGTGGTTGAAGTAACAAGAAGAGACATGGTCCGCAACCAGACGATACGTCAAGGCCTAAAATCCCACCCCCTGTAGACTCAAGTAGAACAGTCCTAACTAAGATGGTTTGGCCATGTCTGCAGAATGGGAGAAGATCGGCTACCACGACAAGCATGGGAAACAAAGAGCCAGGGATCCAGACCCCAAGGACGACCTAGAGTCCGCTGGGAGGACAACATTAGACAATCTTTGAAGGACCGAGGACTAGAATGGAACCAGGCCAGGAGGAAGACAGCCGATAGGATAGTCTGGCGCTCTCTCTTCCAAACCTCTACACCTCGCGGTAGAAGGGGAACGACTAAGTAAGTACGGAAATACAGGACATTTCGAGTTCTGCCCTTCGTCAGACAGCTACAAACAGTTTTACAGCAGCCTCCTCATTTATTAACAATATACTATACAAAATGTTTTTGTGCTTCCTCTGAAAACTCCTCTTTCATTTTAGCCTTTTCATTCTCCGTCACTTGTTCTGTTTAACATGTTTTTCCAGTCACAAGTAACACTAAGCAATGTAGTTTTTCTGTAACATTTTTCTCTTACATCAAAGAAGGTCATCTTTCTAAACAGCTCTGTAAACATGACTAAGATTATGTTAACGTATTATTCTTAAGTTGGGGTGACTTACTCCTGTAAAGAAATATTAGTAAAGCAAGTCCTGTATGTAACAAAAACATTATTGATAGGTAAACGTTGATACTTATCAAAATCAAGTGCACTTAAAACTGTTAGTGCCATAACAGAAGTAAAAATTAAACAGCTAATGATGAATGTTCAAATACAAACTTGCCTTTCCTGGGCTCTTCCACCACTTCTGCCACTCTTCTGTGTAGTTAGCTGTGATACTAATGTATCCAATTGGGGCATCAAACCACACATAGAAAACTTTATCTGTATAGCCCTCTAGTGGAACAGGGGTGCCCCATTTTAGATCTCGACTAATACAGCGAGGTTTGAGGCCATCACGAATCCAAGAACTGGTGATTACTCTGGCGTTGTTTGTCCATGTACCGGACTCAAATACTCCGTCCAGGTAGGATTTAAGCTGAGGTTCCAACTGTGGAAATAAATTGTGGCATAATTTCAAAAACGATTCTCAGCATAAATAAAACACAAATGAAGCAGAAGTGAAAGCTCACTCTTTGAGAGTTCCCAATGAATGAATGAATGTCCATTTGTATCTCCTTAAGAGTTGCAAAGTCTCTATGCTAACTTTACATGCAGTGTTGGGATGAAGAACCTTACTTTTGAAGTGAAAACAGGTGTACAACAGGGTTGCCCCTTGTCAACTATTCTATTTTAAATTGTCATAGACTGAGTAATGCGCCAGACAACAGAGAATACTGCTAGAGGAATAAGATGGACAACAATCACCACACTGGAAGATCTAGACTATGCAGACACTATTGCACTACTCTCACATTCACATCAGCACATCTAAGAAATAATAGACAGACTGAATAAATATAGCCAACAAGTAGGACTGAACATCAATCTGAAGAAGACAGATGTTATGATACACAATGTAATAAATCTTAGGCCCATAAAACTAAGGAACCAAAAGCTGGAACAAGTACATTTACATATCTAGGAAGCATAGTAACACCAGACGGCAGAACAAGCAAAGACATCAGTAACAGAATGATTAAAGCCAGAACAGCTTTTGCAAATCTAAAAAACATTTGGAAATCTTCTCAGTACATCACAAACACCAAATTAAGATTATACGAGAGTTGCGTACTTTCTGTACTTTTGTATGGCGCAGAGTGCTGGAGAGTAACAGAAAAGGAAATGCTCAAATTTTCCTTTCCACACAACCTGCCTAAGGATAATTGTTCAAATTTTTTGGCCGAATACCATTTCCAACCAGGAACTGTTTACACTGTGCAGTCAAAAAGGCATGCACACCATTGTTGCGGGCAGATACTGGAACTGGGTTGGCCATGTCCTCAGAAGAGACCCTAGCACCATCATCAGAAATGCTATGCTATGGACCCCAGAAGGACAGTGAAAGAGAAGCAGACCAAAAACAACCTGGCGGAGAACCAGAGCTGGGGCATGGTAAGAAGAATGGCCATTTACCAAGCAAAATGGGGACAATTTGTTGCTGTCCTACAAGACGCAACTAGGCCTGATGGCCATTGGCTGTTTTGTCAGTCAGGGGCTAAGGATCCAAGAAGAAGAGATGCATGGAGGCATATCTGGAGTCATCCTGGTGATCACCAGCTATGCACAATGCTATAATATACACTAAGTTTGGAGAAGTCAATTGAGCCGCAGACATAACTCTTTGACCTGGTTGACTGCATGCAGGATGGTTATTGGCTGCTAAAGAGCGAGAAGCTCAGCAGCTCTAGTTAAACAACAATAAATCTCCTTAAGAGCATGGGACTACCACGGCATTTTGCCCCTATGCACTCTGGCAGTATGTGCTGTGGGACAACCTTTACCGTTCTGCTAGCCGCAAGCACAACTTCACCGCCATCGCTTCTTACATGCCTGGGTGACAGCAGTGGCCTTATTGTCTCTTCACAAACCACATGGAACCACACACAGTAATATATTCCCAAAGCAATTATGAATCAACATCGCTGTTAACAGAAATGAGCCTTACACAGATGCAAGGAAGTAAGTAAAGATTCTTTGTGAATAATGACTAACGCTAGTTTAGATGGGTATATATGCCCACTTAAGTGAACAAAAGCCCAGTTATTAGAGTGGACCGTAAATAAATATTAGACAAACATAAAGGTATGTTTTCAGGCACTCGTAAGAAATAAAGAAGTAGAAAACTAGACAACAGAAAAACAACAGATAGTAATCCAAAAGCAAAATCATGCAATGAAATGAATAGCTCGTTGGCAATTTGACATGTTAAATCACAAGGCCTTCATAATGATACAAAATAATTACTAAAATGAAATCAAGGTTTTTGAGAAAGGTTTTTGTTAAGGATAAAATTAATATGTTATATTATGTTGCTACACGCAGGCATATATCCATTGATTTCAGGAGATATAGCTGTCTGTAGTAAAGTCAGTTTTTGTGTACGATTTTTCACTTATATTGAACGCCGCATAACTTACTACGTCACCGGTCACTAATGGCGTAATATAGCACGTGCTTTTTGATTCTAACAGTCAGCCGTCTTGGCCTTTGGTATTTTTCAGTTGTCCGGAGTAGACGTACATTTTTTCAAGCTCCCAAGATAGTGGAGACTTTGCTCCTGAATTTTTTATGGCACTGTTATCTCGGAGGCCACCACATATTTGTATTATGCCGGATGGTACCTTAACTTGCCCAGAAGTTACTACCATGTCCAGGGAGTATTTTTATTACGAATAATGCATCTAAGTTATTTCTGCCGCATTGCTTGGGTTCTCGTGATCTACACGAACCTCTAGACACAACAGCCAGAATTGAAGGAGAGGAAAGAATTGTATCTTTATTACACTGCCACGTATTATGATGCTTATAATTGAGATGTATGGACGGACGAGTTTGTAGTGATTTCTAAATACAATATCTAAATTAATATATAACAATATAGGGCTTAAAGGCAAAGATAAGAAAGTACAAAAGAATTTTCGGCTAGAACGTTTGTTGTCGCCTACGCCTTCAGATTATTATTTGCTAACGAATAGCCGAACAAAACGGTACACTATTTTTCAAATTCGTCCTTGACATAAACACCCACTTTTTCCTAGTTCTAAGAAACATTTCCCAAAAATGCATTGTGGAACGAGGAGGGGCAAGGATAGATGAAATGCTAATTCGTTTCGCATTGATTTTAAACTAAAAGCCAACACTAGCACAGTGGCAAGCCTTGCCTTAGGGGTTTCCCCAAATACAATGAAAAAAGTTAGAATTGTGGACACCTCGGTCATGTAAACATGTTAAGCTCTTATTGTGAATGACCTAAGCTCTCGTAATTATCTCGTAAGTACATGAGAAAAGAAGTGAACAGGAGGTAGTTTAAAAATAAACAATTAACATGGAAAAAATTATGGAATTTTGAACCAAACCACATAGCCCCTTAAAAATTGTATATTCGTGTACCTGAAGACTTGCTGACCAAGAATATAAGCGGCCTGGGCAATAAAACAGATCGAAACTGTGTCAGTCATCGTCTCTGTGTATATTTCATTGAAAATTGTGGTAAGCTTGACATTTATTAACCTGTATTTTATATAAAAATTGAATGTGAAATAATAATATATGTCTGGACATGAGTGGGTCTATAGCGAACATGAGTGGGTCTATAGCGAACATGAGGCAAAGCCTAAAGATTGATCCACCATGTGATAGACTGTCAGAGAGGTGTAAAACTACAAGAATAGGTATGATTGTCATAAAGGAGCATAACACCTATCCTATTATATGGAAGAGATTACAGCTGGAATTGCAGTGGCGTTGTAACTATTAGGGAAAGGAATACTGGTGTACATTGTCACATCAAAAGAAAATGGTGGCATAGGTTTGTATAAGGATATGATCCTTTTGTTTGTTTGTAATGTACATGTCCTTAACTGTGGACTATTAGTGTATGCTAGATATTACGAAGGATGCATACCTTCACATTTCAGAGGTCCTGGGTACTGACGTTAATGTGGTACCAAACGCTTGAAAATTGATGGATTCAAGACTCTGCCTGTTTACTGAGAGCCCATGCTAGTGGCCATTGCCTATCAAACAGGGAACAGATTGTCGAGCGAGCAGAGGAAAGTTTCAACATATATTCTACGGCCAAGATAAGTTCTCGTTTGGCACATGAGAGCTCAACTACAGAACTTTAAAAGAACGATCTAATAACAGTGAATAAAACTGGGACAAATATTTAATAGTTCCACAAGTGACAAAATAGAAACAAACATTTCCAGAAGGACATGATTAAAACAACAACCTAGTATTACCACCAGTATTACCTTAAAGTAGGAGAACACTACATAAATATATTCGATTAATAATTTTATATATGGACAGAAAATCTATTGTGCTATTTGACTGATGTAATTGATTATTGTGATTTCACTTTTAAATTGTCTGTCCTGATTACAAATAAATTTGAATCAGGATAATAAAACTGTAAAAATCTTATTTACACAAAATTCAACCACAGTCTTAAATAAGATAGCCTTTTAGAGTGTCGTTTGTATGTTATTGTGGTAGTACTGTGTGCTGTTGTGAATAATAAACTATTTGTTTGTATGTTTGTTGATTATTATGCAATCACACTCTACATCCATAACCCTAGACACAACACAAAGTCAATTAACATACTAATATAAATACATTTTGAATGAGATAAAAAGGTGGTAGTGGAAAGGTACCCTGAAAAGTTCACAATATTATTGGGTATATTCAGGGACCTTCATAGCTAATCTCATTTAATACAACTATAATAATACCTACAACAATTAATAACATCAAATCCACCACATATATTGGGGTCCTGTCCAGGATTTGAAACCTCTCCCACCACTTATATTGGGGTCTCGCTCCTGGGGATTGAATTCTCATAACACCAGCTATATTGGGTAGTTTGATTCTGGGATTTTAAATTCTTAAAATATTATCAAGTATATTAGGAATCTCAGAGAGTATAAAATTAAAAGCATTCCTTTTGGAGAAATTAAATAGTAGTTGAGCTATCAGTGCCTGTGGTTGTTCTTGGTTATCATTAGTAATTGTTAGCCATATTTAGAGATTTGTATAGTTAGAAATTTAAAAGGTTGTATAGTACAAATGGCTGATCTGGCAAAGTTTCGATCTGCTGCTGTGCAGACTGCGAAAGAAATGAACATGGAGGGTCAAGCTTTGATCCAATATGTAACTTCAGAATGTGACAAGTATATTGAAAGGGAAGATAGGAAGATAGCTGAAGAGAAGAGGTTACAAATTGAGGCTGACAAAGAAATTAAGAGGTTGCAGATTGAGGCTGACAAGGAGGCTAGGGCATTGGAGGCAGAGATAAAAAGGCTCCAATATGAAGAGAAGAAGTTGGAGACAGAGGAAAAGAGACAGGCTGCTGAAAGGGAAGCAGAGGAAAAGAGACAGGCTGCTGAAAGGGAAGCAGAAAAGGAGGAGAAAAGATTACAGAGGGAGCATGAGATACGACTAAGGGAGTTAGAATTGCAAGGCCATGCTCCTGAAAATGGTGCCAGCCCCTTTGCCTTAGATGCCACTGCTAGTCAGGGAGCCTCAACCTCAGCTATGGGTTTTCATTTAGACCCTTTTGTTGAGAAAGAAGATGACAGTGAAGGGTATTTAAGTAGATTTGAACTTTTAGCTACTACATATGGGTTAGAGAGAGAGAGGTGGAGCCTCAAGTTATCACAAGGGCTTAGAGGAACGGCTTATCAAGTTTTTGCCAAGATGAGCAGAGATGACCAAGACAATTATGACATGCTAAAGCAGGCTCTGTTATTAAGATACGAAAAGAACAGAGAATTTTATAGAAAAAAATTTAGGAATGCCAAACTACTGTCGGGTGAGACTTATCACTAGTTCTCTGCACGGTTAGAGACCTACTTGGAGAAATGGACTGCTCTGGGGAAAACCCAAGACCTTAAGGAGATGATCCTTATTGAGCAGCTAAGAGAGTCCATGGCTCCAGACCTGAGAAAGTTTCTCATGGAACAAGGTGCAGAGAGGCTGGGTGAGTTACTCAATGTCGCTGAAAGGTATCAGGCAGCCCAGGCAGAGGTAGTTGGTAATAAAAAGAAACAGGTAGACAATTTTAAGGCACCTCAAAACTTTAATAAGTTTGACCATAGAGACCAGAACAAAGGTAGGCACCAGTTTGATAGGCCACGCAATGACTATAATAATAAAACCTCACAATTCAATGAAAGGAAATATAATGACAGAAAACCCTTTAACCAAGGAAAGAAGTATTGTAAAAATTGTCGGATGGACAACCATAACACTGAAAATTGTAGAAAGAAGACTCCTACTTTCGCTGCAATGAAAATGGGGAGAAAGGGAGTAAAGGTCAACCCTACTGAACAACAGGAACCTTACCATCCCCCAGTGTGTGAAGATGTAACATGCAATGGTGTCACCATAAGGTGTTTGTATGATACTGGATTAGATTATGATTCAGTTGTGAGTTCTCACCTGGTGCAGGCAGATCAATACACCACAGAAACAGTGAAGATTCAAACTGCAACCAAGGACGTAGCGACCATGACACTTCCCGTCGCCAGGATAAATGTGAAAACGCGATATGTGGAAGGAATCATAAAAGCAGCAGTGATAAATGAACCAATCTACCCTCTTATATTGGGGTGTAGATATGTCTTCTTGGGGAATCCCAAGAGACCTGTGACCCTGGCAACAGTGCAGACCGGATCACAGTCTAAAAAGGAGGCAGATAATCCGATAAATACCCATCCAGATGAGATGAGGAAGGCACAGGCGGAGGATAAGACCCTCAAGCCTTGTTTTAAGAAATTGCCCAAATGTCATACACCTCCAGGCAAAGGAGAATTCTATTTGGATGATGGAATGCTTTACAGGACGGATAAAGCAGGATCATACGAATGTGCACAGTTGGTAGTGCCCTCGAAATATAGGGAACGAGTTATGAGACAAACACATGTTCAAGACGGTGGACACCTGAGGATGGGTCGCACCTGTTCAAGGACATCTATGTCTTATTACTGGCCAGGAGTGGTTGAAGACATAAGAAAATTTGTCGAGGCCTGCGACCAGTGCAATAAGAAAAATTCCACAGGGTGGAAAAATAATAACCAAATGCGAGAGAAGCATTATGGAAAACCGGGGCCAGAAAATAAAGAGGGAACACCCACACGTGGGAAAATGAATCAGGACCTAGACACGCCACGGGGCAAACTTAGGCCTGAAAAGAAAAATGATTATAATACAGTGGACAAAGTGGAATGGGAACCCCCTTTTCACAGACAGTCTTCACTCAAATGTTTTACTATGGCCACTATGCAGCGAGTACAAAGAGATGTCTTACCCCAGAATAAGCCGAAAATCCCTCAGGCGGACTTATGTAAACTGGAGGAAGATAAAAGAGAGAGAAGATCTCTCACAAGGAATTTAAAGTGGGAAGAAAACCCCAAGAAAAAAATTGGTAGCGGAAGATTCTTATATGATGACAAGAGGAAGAAATGTCCTCAAAACAAGGCTTCCAATATTATGAAAACTATGTCAGAAAAATTAAAAGTCCATATGTAACCTTGTTAAGGACATGGACCGATGAAAAGGCAGAAGAAAATATTACCTCATCATATCAATATGTGAACGAGCTGACCACTCGTCTTAAAACTGGCTGGAAACTTGCCAATGAAAATTTGAGACAAGTCAGGAAAAAGCATGATGCCTATTACAATAAGAAAGCGAAGGATCGAGAATTAGCTGTGGGAGAGAAGGTGCTCCTTCTACTGCCCGGCAGCCAGAATAAATTGCAAATTGGATGGCAAGGTCCATATACAGTTCTAGAGAAGGTGTCTAGAACAAATTATAAGATAGATAAGAAAGGGAAAGAGAAAATCTATCATGTGAATCTCCTGAAGAAATATCTAGACAGAGAAAACCAGGAAGAGACACACCTACTGACCTTGTCTGTTGCAATGCAGATGAAAAAGGAACCACTCACTTCTCATGAATATCCTTTACATCCCTGTGAGACCGCTGCACAGGTCAAAATCAGCACACACTTAACGGAAAATCAGAGGGAGAGGGTTCAACAGGTTCTGAATAATCATACAGATGTGTTAACGGACCGTCCGAGGCATACAAATTTTTTGGAGTATGATATGAAACTCATAGATCCAACACCAATCTGTATGAAAGCCTATTCGATTCCGTTCGCTAAGGAAAAAGCTTTAAGGGAGGAGATAGATTATCTGTTGAGAGAAGGGATTATCTCGCACAGTGAATCTCCCTACAGTTCCAGTGTGGTTTTGTTAAGAAAACCCTCTGGAGAACACAGGCTGTGTATAGATTACAGGAAACTGAATGCTGTCACAGAAGGTGAGGTGGATCCATTACCTGATACAAATCAGCTGTTTGCTAGGCTGAATAGAGCTAAATATTTCTCTAAAGTGGATCTGAGTAAAGGCTACTATCAGATTCCAGTAAAGCCGAAGTCAAACCTTATTTAGCCTTCAGCACCTCGGAAGGACATTATGAATTTAATATGTTGCCATTCGGGCTGAAAAATGCACCGAGTGTGTTTTCGAGGATTTTGAGAAAGTTACTGGATCCCCTGAAGAATCCATGCATCACCAACTTCATGGATGATATTCTCATAGCAACAGAAACATTTGAGGAACACATTAACTCTCTGAATATGTTGTTTGATCGACTGAGAGAGACCAATTTGACAGCTAGACCGACGAAATGCTGTGTTGGATGTAAAGAGCTGGAATTCTTGGGCCACACAGTACATCAGGGAAACATGACCCCTGACCCCAAGAACCTGGAGAAGTTAAAAAAGGCACCAAGACCACAAACAAAAAAAGATGTGAGATCTTTTGTCTCATTATGTGGTTTTTACCAAAAGTATATTAAAAACTTTAACTCCATATGTGCTCCATTGACTGATTTAACGCGCAAAGGAAATCCTGATAGAATTATTTGGAAGGCGCAATGTGAATTAGCATACCAAGAATTGAAAGAAAAGCTCACAAGCAGGCCTATTTTGAAATTACCTGACTTGAGTCAAGAATTCATTCTGAGAACAGATGCTAGTAATATCGGTTTGGGTGCAACTCTATTACAACGGTCAAATTCACTTGATGGGGAATTAACCCCAGTAGCTTATGCTAGCCGTAAGTTGAACACAGCAGAACAAAAATATTCAACAAGTGAAAAAGAATGTCTGGCAGTTATATGGGGTATAAAAAAGTTCCAGATGTATCTTTATGGAAAATCATTTAAGATCCAGACAGATCATAAACCACTCGCGAGTCTGTCACAAGCAAGGCATGAAAATGCTAGATTATTACGCTGGTCTTTGCTCTTACAGCCATTCCAGTTTACCATAGAGTACATTCCTGGAAAAACTAATATGGGAGCTGATTTTTTAAGCAGACATCCGTATGACGAACATCAGAGTAGTCGCCAGGCATAGATAGTAAATTCATCTATGTGTATTTAGAAGTAGGAACTGACATATGATTGTCTGTTCTAAAGCGGGGAGATGTGTAGTGATTTCTAAATACAATATCTAAATTAATATATAACAATATGGGGCATAAAGGTGTTACGGTATATGATATTAACGCCATCTGCTAAAGGTTATCGGACGTGCAATCGTAAAGGTTAAGACATTTAATATATTGCGATAGATGTTTCAATTATTGAACGCTCCATACACGATCGATTATGACGTGTCTAGCGTTGTTTAGGACACAGTCGGTAACTAGGAGACGCTACCCTTTGTTACTTGACCGCCAAGCTGAATAGCTGCGTTTTTCTAACCTTCCAATTCAATGGCATGATATAGCCATTTATATGTGCATTTTTGATGGACCAGGGTCAGTCCTAGAACTCTATATGAGAGGAAAATTTATGGAGGTTAGTATTTAACTAGAATCCTCAGAAGGAGGAGAATAATCGTCAAATTCGTATGAAATATTCAGACTCGCAGTCTCACTATCGGGAGGTACCGCATGAACAAACTGGCTTCTCTCCCTTTGAATTAGTTTTTGGTGCTCCCCCAAGAGGTCCTATGGGACTAATAAAAGACTTATTAATTGACGAGGAGATGACTCAGGACACTCAGTCATCTTACGAGTATGTAATTAATCTTCGGAAGAACATTATTGAGTCTTGCCAGTTGGCAACAGCTTCTTCTGAGGCTGCAAAAGCTAAGGCTCGATCTCTACAAAATAGGTCTCGACGATTACGCCAATTATTCCCAGGCGATGAGGCTTATGTGTTACTTCCTCACAATAACAATAAATTATTGATATCTTGGAATGGTCCTTACAAAGTCATTGATAAAATTTCCGACGTTGATTACGTCTTAGATATCAAGGGACACAAAAAAGATATTTCATATTAACATGCTCAAGCAATTTCATACACGTCCTGAACACTTACAGTCAATTTTTCATGAACTAGATGACAACACAGTATCTACTTGTTATTATTCTAACTTATCTGTCATCCAGGAAGAAGAATCTTCTTTTCCTGAGGTACAGTTACCGTTACCGGTACCAGTAGTTCAACCTACTGAATCTTGGCGGGATGTAACCATCTCTTCAACGGTTACACCGCAACAGCGTCTACAGATTGCTAATCTATTACAATCTTATCCAGATGTGTTGACCGACGTCCCGGGTCGCACATCGGCTATCAGTCATGACATTACTCTCAATGATGATACACCTAATCGTGTACATCCCTATTCTGTTCCTTTACATTTCCTTGCTAAAACTACTAAGGAACTTGAACAGATGTTGTCTCTGGGAATCATTGAGACTAGTAATTCGCCATTCTCTTCTCCATTAGTGATTGTCCGGAAGAAGGACAATAACATCAGACTATGTGTTGATTATAGAAAATTAAATGCTAAAACTATAGTTGACAGCGAACCACATCCACTTATCGACGACTTACTGCCACTTCTATCCAACCCAACTATATTTAGTAAGATAGACTTAACTAAAGGTTATTGGCAGATACCACTGACCGAAAAGGCTAAGTACTACACCGCATTTTCCACTCCACAAGGTCTATACCAGTGGAATGTGATGCCTTTTGGGCTTGTTAATGCGCCAGCTACCTTCATTCGCCTGATGCGACAAATTTTATCAGGTAGACCAGACGTTATTACATATATTGACGACATATGCTTGTTTAGTTCGTCGTTTGAGGAACATGTTTCGGGACTTAGATATGTTTTCGACACTCTAAGGAATTATCATCTAACTGCTAAACCTACAAAGGTGCAAATCGCGTGTAATGAGATAACCTTTTTGGGACATATCATTGGATCGGGATATATCCGAACGTTACCTAGTACAGTCTCCAAAATTCTAAACATAGCAGTTCCTCAGACAAAGAAACAGGTCAGGAGTTTGTTAGGACTTGTTCAATATTACAGTAGATTCATACCAAACTTGTCATCCATCACGGCTGTATTGTCTTCATTGTTAAAGAAAGACATGCCGGTGAAGGTGACATGGACTGGTACATGCAATGAAACTTTCAACAAAATTATAAATTTGTTCTCGCATGAACCAATTTTAAGACTTCCCGATGCTTCCAAAAGATTTTTCTTACGAACAGATGCTAGTAACTACGGCGACTGACCCTGGTCCATCAAAAATGCACATATAAATGGCTATATCATGCCATTGAATTGGAAGGTTAGAAAAACGCAGCTATTCAGCTTGGCGGTCAAGTAACAAAGGGTAGCGTCTCCTAGTTACCGACTGTGTCCTAAACAACGCTAGACACGTCATAATCGATCGTGTATGGAGCGTTCAATAATTGAAACATCTATCGCAATATATTAAATGTCTTAACCTTTACGATTGCACGTCCGATAACCTTTAGCAGACGGCGTTAATATCATATACACATTAAAAAAAATATTAATCTAATACTTGTGTGAGATTTATTTTCTCTTTTCATAATTTCTTCTTTTTATATTTCGTTCTCTTTTTTTGTTCTTTCATTTCATTTTTTTCTCACATTTCATTTTATTGATAATAATTCAATTAAGAAATTAAGTTAACTAATTAATTAGTATAGGATATGATGATCCATCCGTAGTCTTGATCCTGATGAATTCTTTTAGGCAAAAATGTTCAAACGTTTACGTTGGAAAGAAATGTCATTTATCCCAGCATCCAAGAATTAAGTGCACATAGGATAATAAGTTCGACTTGTCGTCAGATATTGTTCCATGATTGTTCAACGAATATTCATATATCGTGTATGGACGTTAGACGAAGTTTCAATGTCAATATGTATACCTTGATTGTCTTTAGTTCAATTCTGTGATGCATATAGTGTTTATAAAGTTTAAATTGAAGGCAAGGTTAGTTCCCTTATAGTTGATATGTTTTAGGAATGTTAATGTTGATTATTCGTCGTCAATAGGATTACGTGACAACGCATCCGCCACAATGTTTTCAGTGCCAGGAATATGTTCAATGGAGAATTCAAATGGCTGTAGGATGATTGCATATCTGGCGAGTTTTTGGCTCTTATGATTAGATCGACGCAAAGATGCTACAGCACGTTGGTCAGTCTGTATGGTGAAGGGAGCACCAAGCAAAAACTTTTCAAGTTTAGTTATTGCCCATATCACTGACAAAAGTTCCTTGTCCACTGTGGAATACATTGTTTCTGCCGGCTTTAGCTTTCTTGAAATATATAAGGTAGGATGTAGAATGCCATCATGGTTCTGGAGCAGGCATGCACCAATGCCGTAGTTACTAGCATCTGTTCGTAAGAAAAATCTTTTGGAAGCAACGGAAAAGATAAGTCTAGGTGTTTAACTGTTGTTATTGCAAACAGTGCTAACTGAGTCCATGCCCTCTGCCTACATCGGCATGTTTTTACCTATGTTTAATGTACTTTTTGTTGTCTTAATGTGTTGTTAATTAGTGGGAGGTAGGGAGGATGAACCGAAATTAGATTCTGTGGCTCTCACGATGCCTGAATTGATTTCGGTCGTTTCTTAGGGCAGTTAAACGATTGCACTTTTGGAAGCCCCATTGAGGTTTGCCATTGGACTACCTGTCCAAATCTGCTGTCGTTTGACGATTTGTGTTAGCTGTACCGTTCCGTAGATAACTGGTGTATTTTATTCGTACTCAGTTCACATTTTATTCAGTTTTGTATCATGTTCGTTAACTATTTCGTCCAGTCTCCTCTTACTATCATTTATTTGATGATTGTTAAATGGTCGTCCGTTATGAGTCCTGTGATGTCATCATTTTTTGCAGTCACTTTTTTTTGTGTACTTTGAATATTAAGTTGACCTCGGGTCAGACCTTGACCCTTCATTTGGCTTGTGACACTTCCGCTTGTTTTATTTAGTTCATAAATTCATTTTTAATTTGTGAAAATGTCTTGTTTGCGTCTTGACATTGTTTGTACCCTTTAGTTGCATCATTGTTTTGTTTGTCCTCATGATATATATTAAATACTACATTAATAATATGATATTATATGCAATAATACACTTGTAATTTAATTTAATTAATTTTTTCTGATATTTAAGGTTAATATGGGACATTGCATAATTATGCAGTGATAGTCCAAGAAAGTAGCACTACAATTTATAAGAGATGCCTAGGGCATAATAATATAATAATATATATATTGACCAAATAAAATAATCTTATAGTCTACCTTTGAGGTAATAGACCCATTGTATATTATTTAATATACTTTTCTAGTACTAAGAGAGTGACTTAGTACATTGAACAATATAATTACTAGGAATCATACCCAACATCATTGGATATTGAGATTAATTGTGTGATGTAATTACATTATAGTTAACAGATATCATAACTATTTATGATATAGTTATTATTTAGATACAATATTGTTACAAAATATTGTCTATTGGTTGAACTTAGACATAAGAGTTCAGTACTATTGTGATTATTTATATTGAATATTCCTAAGTTGAGTAAGTATAATAATTACTCTGAAGCTACTATTGACTATTTTAATCAGTAATTATCAATAATTACTTACAGATAAAAGTCAAAATGCTTACTATAGACCATTTCGTTAAAATTGGTAAGGAATATGGTTATAAATCTCAAGAACTTCGTCAGTTTGCTGAGGCAGAACTGGAAAAACATGAAAGAAAAGAAGCAGAGAAAAAGGCTGCATTAAAGAAAGAGGAAGAGGAACAAAAGGCTGCATTAAAGAAACAGGAACAGAACATAAGTCCTTATAAGTCATGCATAAATTAATCAATAACGTAGACTGCTGGTTTACGTGTCAATGTCCGTTTAAGGATACAATGCAGTATTGTCGTCAGAACATCACAGCTATATGCACGCGCAGCTAGACATGGCTACCTGCCGACAGTGAGACTGCGAGTCTGAATATTTCATACGAATTTGACGATTATTCTCCTCCTTCTGAGGATTCTAGTTAAATACTAACCTCCATAAATTTTCCTCTCATATAGAGTTCTAGGACTGACCCTGGTCCATCAAAAATGCACATATAAATGGCTATATCATGCCATTGAATTGGAAGGTTAGAAAAACGCAGCTATTCAGCTTGGCGGTCAAGTAACAAAGGGTAGCGTCTCCTAGTTACCGACTGTGTCCTAAACAATGCTAGACACGTCATAATCGATCGTGTATGGAGCGTTCAATAATTGAAACATCTATCGCAATATATTAAATGTCTTAACCTTTACGATTGCACGTCCGATAACCTTTAGCAGACGGCGTTAATATCATATACCGTAACAAAAGGCAAAGATAAGAAAGTACAAAAGAATTTTTGGCTAGAACGGTTGTTGTCGCCTACGCCTTCAGATTATTATTTGCTAACGAATAGCCGAACAAAACGGTCCTTGCCTTAGGGGTTTCCCCAAATACAATGAAAAAAGTTAGAATTGTGGACACCTCGGTCATGTAAACATGTTAAGCTCTTATTGTGAATGACCTAAGCTCTCGTAATTATCTCGTAAGTACATGAGAAAAGAAGTGAACAGGAGGCAGTTTAAAAATAAACAATTAACATGGAAAAAATTATGGAATTTTGAACCAAACCACATAGCCCCTTAAAAATTGTATATTCGTGTACCTGAAGACTTGCTGACCAAGAATATGTTATTAGTTATATAAATAGTCCCTTAATTAATTAAATATTGATAAAACAATACATAGAGATCAGAGATACTGTCAGGTCAAGTCATATCTGCTTAGATTGGATCGCATATTTTTTGGGAAAAAAGTAGGTGACAGATAGGCTGGGATGGTACAGTGAATCTGATTGGGGGGGCATTTGAAGTGAGACTAAATATTATTGGCTGACCTTTGAATAAACATAAATAGCCTAAGTAACGTAGGAAAAGTTTGAAAAGTTTGAATGATATTTTTGAAAAGACTGTTTACCCTTGTAAAATTAAAAGTGATTGGCTAACTGAATCGATATTGTCAGAATAAGCGTTAAGGGGACGCCATTTCTAAGAAAATTTTCAACAGTGATAGATGAGAGCAGGCTTTGCTTTAAACTACAAGTTATAAGCAGCCTGGGCAATAAAACAGATCGAAACTGTGTCAGTCATCGTCTCTGTGTATATTTCATTGAAAATTGTGGTAAGCTTGACATTTATTAACCTGTATTTTATATAAAAATTGAATGTGAAATAATAATATATGTCTGGACAAGAGTGGGTCTATAGCGAACATGAGGCAAAGCCTAAAGATTGATCCACCATGTGATAGACTGTCAGAGAGGTGTAAAACTACAAGAATAGGTATGATTGTCATAAAGGAGCATAACACCTATCCTATTATATGGAAGAGATTACAGCTGGAATTGCAGTGGCGTTGTAACTATTAGGGAAAGGAATACTGGTGTACATTGTCACATCAAAAGAAAATGGTGGCATAGGTTTGTATAAGGATATGATCCTTTTGTTTGTTTGTAATGTACATGTCCTTAACTGTGGACTATTAGTGTATGCTAGATATTACGAAGGATGCATACTTTCACATTTCAGAGGTCCTGAGTACTGACGTTAATGTGGTACCAAACGCTTGAAAATTGATGGATTCAAAACTCTGCCTGTTTACTGAGAGCCCATGCTAGTGGCCATTGCCTATCAAACAGGGAACAGATTGTCGAGTGAGCAGAGGAAAGTTTCAACATATATTCTACGGCCAAGATAAGTTCTCGTTCGGCACATGAGAGCTCAACTACAGAACTTTAAAAGAACGATCTAATAACAGTGAATAAAACTGGGACAAATATTTAATAGTTCCACAAGTGACAAAATAGAAACAAACATTTCCAGAAGGACATGATTAAAACAACCACCTAGTATTACCTTAAAGTAGGAGAACACTACATAAATATATTCGATTAATAATTTTATATATGGACAGAAAATCTATTGTGCTATTTGACTGATGTAATTGATTATTGTGATTTCACTTTTAAATTGTCTGTCCTGATTACAAATAAATTTGAATCAGGATAATAAAACTGTAAAAATCTTATTTACACAAAATTCAACCACAGTCTTAAATAAGATAGCCTTTTAGAGTGTCGTTTGTATGTTATTGTGGTAGTACTGTGTGCTGTTGTGAATAATAAACTATTTGTTTGTATGTTTGTTGATTATTATGCAATCACACTCTACATCCATAACCCTAGACACAACACAAAGTCAATTAACATACTAATATAAATACATTTTGAATGAGATAAAAAGGTGGTAGTGGAAAGGTACCCTGAAAAGTTCACAATATTATTGGGTATATTCAGGGACCTTCATAGCTAATCTCATTTAATACAACTATAATAATACCTACAACAATTAATAACATCAAATCCACCACAGAGTTGTTATGAAGAACTACACTATTGAAACATGCTTCTTTGCCACATGTTATTGATTGATGAAGCCAATTTTTATGGAAATAAATATGTCACCATGTCTGCTGTGGACCTGCCAACTTGCCGGCTCATGTTTTGTCTATCAAGTCTGTTCCTGAGTAACTGTCCATTTGCATTCGTGTTCATAGCATGATCAGTTCTATAAAAATAACTAATACATTTTTCGTAACAGTTACGCACTGCTGAAGATGGTGTGCCTGCAATGTCAAATTCTGAAACATTCTAGCTTCAAGTTTAACACATTAACTACCGCAAGCCGCTGTCAGCGGCTCACAAAATAATCACATTTGGACCGCAAGCCGCTCAGAGCGCCAATCTAATTTTAGTAATAAAAGGAATTAAAAATGTACTGAAAAACTCTCTGATCTGGTTCGAGATTTTAAGTTGCCACAGGAAAACAAATTCCCAAAGCATGGTTGTTGTAGAACACTGGAAAATTGATATTATGTTCATATTTTTCAGCGTTTTGGGTTAGTTACCAAATCGTGAAAAACTGTTTACCGTGGCAACTAGTGATAGGACTACAAAAAATGCGTGTACATCTCGTCTAACGGCTGAATAGGATAGAAACGTGTTTCAACAATTGACTGATAGATCTAGCGACGAGGACAAGAGTGAAAATGGTGTGCACGTTGATTGAAATTGTGATTTTGATAGAGATGGGACGCAAGCAGTTATAATTGTGAAAATATTGCAAGTCCTCGGCCATCGGAGGGCCGTTAAATAGCAACAACCTCTATTAGAGTTACAACCGGTGTTTATTGTAATAGTACATTCATTTATCTTTAAAATGACGTGTAATTCATAAAAATCTGTAAACAATTACGAAAACTACAGCTTACTTTGTGCAAACACCATTAGGATGAAAATGGGAAAAAAATTTAATTCGGCCAGTGTGTTTTTCAATTCAGTAGTTAATGTGTTAATGTCAAATAAACTAGACTATTTTCCACACATGAAACTTACACCATTTGAAAGCACAGACACTGCTCAATATTGATACATGTAACTGTGATGGACGAACGCGGCTGACCCTGAACTTTGTTGTAACTTCTTGTAAAAACGTTTATTCTTTCACGTGGATTCATTAGCTATGAAACTGTTCCACAGAGGGCAAACACGTTTGCTGATTGATATGCGGAAAGTTTACCTATCGTTGATTCTGGTCATCGCATTGATTTAAGGAGAGATTAAATCACGCCCACTAACATCTCTTGAACAATCATAGGCAGTTATTTTAATTAACTTGGCCAGTGGGGGGGCGTCGCCAGAATCAAACAGGCACAGCGACCAAGATCAAAGAGACGAACTGAGGGATTTTAGGGGAGACTATCGGCGTTATCAAAGACAGTAGTGGTCCCTGATACGAGACGCAGTTGCTTGCCGCTAATTTCGCGTCTCGGTGTCAATCGTAGAACCGAGCGAACGGGGAAACCGAAACGGGCAGCAGCGAACGGAGATATGAAGACCAGGGTGCGGTTTCTTCTCTTGATTTGGCGGTCAGATCCCCAAAAGTTCGTGAGATCAAATAAGCTGTCAAGTTTATCATGTCCCACTCAACTTACATTCCATTTTAGCTAAATAGACCATGAAGACTAGACACGTTATCACTCGCTGGCCAGACCTTTACAGAAGCACTAGCTTTATTGAAATCTTGTTATAGATTTTCCCCTGGATTTTATATATAAATTTGCAGTGTTTTCTATTCTGTGCAAAGCGGTAATATATATTGCGTAAAGTGATCAGTGGTCTAGTTCAGTCATTCTATTTCAATGGATTTTGTGTTAATTTAAATCTATTAAATTAAACCATCTCAATAGTTCCAGTTGTAAATATAATGATCTATCTATTATATTATTTCAAAAGATAATAGATGCTTAAATTAACTTTTAAAGTCGCGAAGGAATTTATAATTAATAAATTCAGTTAAGTCCTAGTTTTATAGATGTGTTTTAACCACTAGAATTCGCGCAGTGTTTATTAAATACATAATTAAATACTCGAGTGTATTATAGGCTTAACGGGAAATTTATCGCGCTTGATTTTTCGGTATGTTACATGTCTTTTTTTCTTTCACACAGAGTGATCGTACCTGCGGTCCCAGCTAAATAAAGAAAGAAATAAAGAAATCATCCTATAAACTTCCAGTCATATTGAAGAAACATTTCTTTTAAAATATAATCTTGTGGCGGTCCTTGCGACCTAGCTGTCAGAATTAAATGAAATAAAGCCCACCCAAGAACATTTTAAAGAATAATCATCAAATTACCCTTACAAACCTGTAAGATAAACTGGAAGGTACTCATGGCCAGTAGCGATATCATATTTACTGTTTACTGTGAGAGAGTACATATTTTCCTGACTGTGACAGCCTAGTTTTTTTTTCCTCAATTGGATTTAATAAAACTATCATCACACATTGAAGGAATTTTACCATAGCGGAGGATTAAAAGAGACCATTTCATTTTCACCCCTGTGCCGAACTGTGTTAGTGCCATCCCATAGACTCCTTATATATATATAATAAAAACACGAGAACTCTTAGTCTTCAAGTCTTGCGATAAGTGAGAATATTTGTTACCAACAAACCCTCGCAAACATCTGGGGCGGGACATCGAAGGACTAGACAGTTCATATGTCGAAAGAGTACTTGCTGTTTTTATATACTTTTTATGGATCGTCTGAGGCTGCATTCGGTAAGTGTGTGAGTATATGAGTGTGGATCCTCACGCGTGTGTATGAATGACAGGAAATTTAATCGTTTTCTTTTGTAAACCTGTTGTTAACTTTCTTGCCTAGTAATAAATTTTTCTGTATTTCCTGCACTGTTCCTTTAAGGGGGAGTTGCTAATTGGTTAACTCTGTTTAAAAAACCCCTCCTTTCCATTTGCTTAGTAAAGGGAAGAACAGCTGGGAAGAACAGGTTTTTTTTCTATCACCTATACCTAACTTTGTAACACCTCTTTCAGAGTAATTAACTTCACTGTTAGGTTAACGTACCTATGTTCCTGATATTATCTATCTCTGGACTGGGTTTATCTTTGTCTAATAAGCGGGAAGGGCTTAGTCGATACCAATCTTCTTCACCCGTCCCAAACTTGTTATTTTCATTTGTGTACTTAGGATAATTTATGTAATACCTGATATTTGTTAGTGATTGATGTTTAAAGTGAATAAAATCACATAAACTCATTTAGCTCTGTGTTGGATATACCCAAAGTCCAACATTTCCCCTATTCGTTTAATATAGTTTGTATCTACATCGTCTCTGTGTGTGAAAAACACCAAATCGGTGTGCGCGCAGATGCGTGACTGGAAAACTGGCAAATAATTGTTTGACCAGGAGAGTGAAAGAGAAGATTGAGAGAAACGATTTGTCGTAAATAAGTCTGTCTTTACTCTCCTCCAGCACGCTGTGAAGCAACTATTTAATATCTACATTTTCTATCACTGAGCTTTCCATCATCATTTTCCACTCTAAACCGGACCACTATTTCTACGACTCTTTTCTCTCAAAATAAATTTACGACAGTAACCAAACCAAATGTTCTTCAAACATGACGTTACTGAATTCAACACTAATTTACATAGCAGAAATGTGAACAACACATGCACAAGATTTGTAGATATTCACACATGTATATATGTAGTTAAGACAGGGTACTGAAAATCATGTGACAGCAGTCACAAATATAGAAATCTAGGACAAAGTTCAACACGATGAAACTACTCAGCAACAGGAATAGAAAGAGGATGAAAATGGACTAGAGATATTTTGAGAAAATCAGCTCGTTAGTGGATTCTGTAAGATACTAATATGTGCAGTCTTCAGGGAAAGGGGAGAAAGGCCAAAGAACACATATAGGTGACACACTGGAGAACAAATGAACAGAGAAATTGAGAAAGTAGAAGAAGAGGAGATAAACGGAAACATATCACTCATTTGCACGTACAGTTTAAGTAGATGAGGACACAGACTAATTGATTGATTAAAAATAAATAGGCACTATGTACTGATCAACTAACTTCTTCAGCTTAACTGGCAGATAAAAAGAAAAATGATGATCACACCTGGATGAACACCTGCACAAGTTTATGACACAACTGATCTAAGCATTAAGATCAAATCAAGTTAAACAAATGTTAATGCCTTGACACCTTTGGTAAATCCACAAACAAATGATGTGAGTTGCGAATCACTGGTGAGCTCTTGCAGGTTTTGCACTTTGGGTTCTTCAGCTCTACAGCATTGATCAGCTTCCCACATGCATCACACTGGTCACCTCTAGCATCAGGGTAGTCACACATGGGGCATATGCCCTCAACAAATCTGTCTGCCAGAAATCTACAAAATATACATCAACAACATTATGGGACCTTACTCAACAAATCTGCCACAAACCTACAAAACAAATGTTCAGTGACCTGTGCAACAATTTTGATAAGACTACTGGCAGCATTGCCATTTATCACTGAACAGTTACATATTTTTTTTTATACTGGAGGTCTGATGAAGACTTTTCTTAAATGCTCATATCACCAGATATTTCCATTTAATGAATACAAATATACTGTCTGGAAAATGAAAATGTTTTAAATGATAACTTTCACTGCAGATGCCCATGGCAGGAAGTATAACTTTTATATTATAACCTAATGAGTTTAGCACATATTCTTATAGCTGTTCAATGATATCAGTGAAAATGGTGACATATCAACCAACACCCATGCAGGATAACTGTAGGAAAATATGATTTTGTACATCTTTTAGTAAAATTCTGAATGCATCTGTGATTCCATAGTTGTAATCTCTTTTTTTTTTTTAAGCATCTGCCTTTATCAACTTCCAAACTCTATCAGTTGGGTGCTAGCTCTATTTACAAACATATGAATAAATGCCAAAATCTGTCAGATGAGTGTTAGCTCAGATTACCAATATATGGCTAAATGTCAGAATCTATCAGCTGGGTGCTAGCACAACTTACAAACAGATATGGCCAAATGAATGTTAAATATTTATGAATCTGGGCGTACAGCCAATGCATTTCAAAGAAGACACAAAGAGAAGTCTCAGCTTTCAGTTTTATGAAAACCAATAGACAGCATGAGTTACTGAACAGAAAGCATCAAACTGTTTTCATACTGTTAAGGGAACATGTATTTCCTTTGGTTATTGAGGGTCTCTAAGGAGATGCAATGGATGATCTGCAGTTTTACTGGCATGAATTCACAAGTGGTATCTGGATTCTGACTAACAATAAGTAAGCTGTAGTTTCATTATTACATGGGCCTCATGTTGATTAATTAATGTTAATGCTACATCAACTCTGTTACCAGATTCACCATCAAAATCATATATATGTCACCATTACTACACATACAGTGTCACAATTGCATCCTTTGGCAATGACAACTCGTCCTTTGGTGCTACAGAGTTTGTGCACTATGCTGAGTTCCTCCTTGTGTGATCTTCTTCTTCTTCTTCTTTTGTCCTGAAAAGGACGGTGGTTGCGTTGTGTCTGTTTACGCCTAAGCTGTGATATCTGCACCTTTCGGTCGACACATCCGACTTCTGCACGGCATTTTTTAGGACCGGGTTTGCCTTCCCATTTCGATCCACACTCGCTCAGCCAGACTGCACAGCTGCAGACTGTTTCCAGGACCACCACGTGGAGGTGGAGTGCGGTCTTGACCAGCTCTGGTTCGCTGGTCCTGACGCAGGCAGTCAAGCTATGAGTCGCTGACTGCGGTCTCTATTGCTGCGTCTTGAGGTCCCCTTGTGTGATCGAAGGGAGGAGATCGGAGTCCGTGTGCAATGAAGATAATCCTTAAAACCAACCCAAACTCATCCTTCACACATAGAATGTTAATGTTAAATGTCTTCTTAATCTATCAATACCATTTAGCTCCAAAGGAGCACAGGCTTTCAGCAAACAAATGTTAAGTTTTCCGGTCTCACGCCATTAGCTCACGGTGTTAAATAATTTTTAAAAAAAAACAGTACTTTACCACAGGGTCTTTTACTTTTGGATACACGTCCTAATACAAATGATGGAACTTATGTCTAGGTTGAATGTGGTGCACATTGTCAAAATGAGGCAGAACTCCAGTTTTAAAAAAAATATCTTTCCCATCTTTTTCATTTGTCTCCAGTTTTCTTCACCGTGTGTTTTTTGGTCTACCTCTACTTCTGTTACCCTGGGGATTCCACAACATGGACTGCCAGGTAATGCTGCCTACAGATTTACTCAATGCATGTCCAATCACCACCAGCATCTTCTTCTTACCTCTACTAAGTCTAAGTGTGAGCATTAATATGAACTCAGCAAACTGGACAACTACGGAAGTACAACACTTGTCAAGCCCCAGGCAACTGACACCACGCCTAGAATATAATCTACTTACTTGTCACAGTTTGTACAGTGAAGCTGGTCTACACTGTCATTTTGGATATAGCCTCCTTTGTACAACTTCCAGAATATGTCCTGAGCTATTCTGCAGATAAAAGACAAGTCTATTCTCAGTGACTGGTTCAAATGGTTTTTACAAAATATATGATTATATGTGACATAGATAAAGACATAGACACAAACAAATCAATAACTAAAGTCATAGGAAGATGACCGTGGTTTGCTTATTCAAGGTATTCAGCACTTCAAAAATAAATGCAAAACAAGAATGAAATGCCCATCCTGCTATTGCCACAACAAACCAGAGACTGAAAAAGAGAATGAGAGTTGGGATTAGGAGAGATAAGACAGCAGTTGAGTATCAATGACATGAACTTACACTGTTTGCTGCTCTGTTGTAGTTCTGCCAAAATAGTCAAAATCAATATCAAACCACTTGTAAATCTGTGTATGTAGCTTATTGTACTTGTCACAGATCTCTTTAGGAGTTACTTTCTCCTCCATTGCTTTGGTCTCTGTGGCTGTTCCATACTCGTCAGTGCCACATATATACAGAACATTATAGTTGCGAAGTCTGGCAAATCTGTTGAGGAAATACATCACCCAGTTAAGTTTCAAGTATATTAAAGAAAGAAAAAAACACTCTGGTAAACTAAATGAATAAAGAGATAAATAACAAGTCTAAAAGAACATTCAGTCTACAAAAAAGCACTAATATGTATTCTAACACTGGCATGCTACTGAAAATAACAATGACATATTCATGATTTAAGTCAACAGATACAGGTGCCTTAGAATCCGAAAACCCGAAAACAAAAATATTCTGAAAATCAAGTTTTCCTGGCTGACGTTTGGACGATTTTCGAACACATTTTTGGGCTACTTGTGGCCGATTTTTAAAAACTGAAAAAATCAAATTTCCAAAACATGGCTGTGCCCAAGCATTTTGGATTCTGGGATAGCGACCTGCATAATGACATTTCAGAGAATGGGGAGTCAGGCTGACATCAAAGATAATGAACTGTCACAATCTGAAGGTGAGTTTTAGATTAACAGCAGCAGTTTGCAAAGGTGTACCTGTGGCAGTATGTGATTACTGCATCTTGATCAAGCTTTAAATGCAATCATTTTCAAGCAATTATATTGTTGTTTTACTACAAATGAGTGTAATTGAAATCTGATGAACCTTCCTCATCATGACGTGTGTGTATTATTGATCTGGAATTTTGCACAGAATGGGACTCACAACAGAAGAAAGACTATTGCACCTGAACTGTCACACTAAAAACTCAGAATTTTACCAAGCACACTTGTTTTCAAATTCTGTGGTAACACAAACTTATAATGGTCATGATTTTGTGCTCCTGAAACTGTAGTTGATACCAAAAACAGCAGATCTTAGTTCCTTATTCCCATTAAAAAAAATTGTGTGTGCTGTTTTTACAAAGTCTGAGCTGAGGAGACTCTGCACACACACACAGTACTGATGAGAACACTGAGAAACTCTGGTGATGAAAAGTTTATAGTTTCCCTGAGAAACTCTGGTGATTCGTATAGTTTCCCTGAGAAATTCTGGTGATAAATTTTTAATTTCCCTGAGAAACTCTGGTGATAAGTTTATAGTTCCCCTGAGAAATTCTGGTGATAAGTTTATAGTTTCCTGAGAAATTCTGGAGATGATAAGTTTATAGTTTCCCTGAGAAATTCTGGCGAAGATAAGTTTATAGTTATCCTGAGAAATTCTGGTGGTAAGTTTATAGTTTCCATACAACCAGTGACCATCAAATATCACCAGCTATTTCTCTTACTTGCATTCTCTAATAACAGAAGCTCTGAGCACATACCTTGAAAAGACATCAGCGCTGAGAACGCATCCAATAATATTGCCAAGGTGAGGCACATTATTGACATATGGCAATGCACTAGTCACCAAGATATTTCTTGAGTTCTCTTCTGGCAAACTGGCATATAAGAAAAACAAAAATGTAACAGTATCGATTTCATGTGTTCACTCATGAAACAATAAAAGAAAAATTATTCTTCTAAGACAATACTAGGTAAATTAATTTTGTAAACAAACAACCAATCTATCTCTCTGTTGATGTCTGATCACTGGATAAAAATAAGCTTTTAAAAATATGCTTCAAATAGTACTACGTGAAATTATATGAAACAAAAAAGGTTCATATACACATGCACACTTGTATATTTTGTTTTCGCTTCTTATGGAGCATGGAGTCACAACCACAGCTGGCTTACAGGAAGCTTGCAACAAGCATTGACATGCTCTTGTAGTGGCTGTTATTACAGGAAGCTTGCAACAAGCATTGACATGCTCTTGTAATGGCTGTTACTACAGAAACAATGCCTGAGGGAGATTTAGTCCTATTCTATGCCTCCTCATCCCCTCCCCTCTTGAACTACACTCAAACAAAAACACGCACACACTTTAAAATTCTTTTATTCCGCATACATTAATAAATTACTCAGATAAATAGGTCTAAATCTGTAATCAGCAAACAGACTTAATTTAATCATCTAAACCACAAAGTTTAAACAGCATTCCAAACTTAACATCTATAAATAAAACTTAACTGACATTGGGTGCTCTCGCTTTCTTGGTTTGGGAAACTTCCCAGGCTCTGTCTTCCAGATTCTGAGGGCAGCATCTATTTCTTCCTGTGGAACCCTCTCAGTCGGGATCTGAAGAAAGCATAGCAATGTTACTTGAAACATCTGCTTATGTATTTTTGTTATCAGTTCAGAAAAACTTGGAAATTCTTCCATGAATCTCTCATACAACAACAGGTCGCACTGAATGTTATTATATAATAATGACAATACAGAGTAGCAACTTGTATTATGCCAAAACCCTGTTTACTGATGGCTATTACTGCTATCTGTAAAAAAAATACATGATTAAATTCTGACCTGATCTTCAGGAACAACTAGGTCAGAATGGTTGCTAGATGTCTTGGCCATATTAGTTTTCCCAGTGATAACTGGTTGAGCAACTGCAGGGGAAGGTAGAAAGCTCTGGCTCTGAACAGATGCCTACAATTGAAAAAATATATAAAAAATACACAAGCGTAACGTAATATTCCAAAATGATAATACTGCTTTCCTTTTTTTTTTTTTTTAATTTCTAAAGCATTATAACAGAAACTCTCATCAGCATATTTAAAAACAAAACAAATACTAAACATGAACTACTCCTGCCCATATAAATATATAAATCAGACATAAAGCTGAACTTTTTCAGATGAAGCAGAATAATTTTGTTTACACACAATAATTAAGGCAGTAAAATAAACAGTTCTAAGATATTAACACTGCAAATGGAATTCATTAACAAAGATTTATGCCAACAACATTAAAACTCCACATCAATAACCAATATTATAAAATCTACAAGCCTCATGTAGACAGACAATACTGAATAAACTAAAGCTAAATGAAGCTGACAGAAAATTTAAGCACAGCAAAACAATAATGCAGGTATAGAACCAGAATGTATTTTAAAAAACGACAGTGAACAACATTTGAGTGGATATGAAAATACTGTGGGGCATTTATCACAACAGCACTAAATACTTAAAATTGAATCACTTTTATTTTAGTCTGCCTCATTTTCAAACACTTCATGATTAATTAACATCTGACATAATGGAAATAACCATCGGTGATGTACATATTTTTTTCTAAGACCTACTTCCTGGACGACCTATGCTATGCAAGAAAGAAGGCTCAATACCTTCCATTTGCGGTGTCTACGCCGCATCCTCGGCATCTCGTGGAAAGATAAAGTGACAAATGTCGAGGTGTTGTCACGTGCTGGCCTTCAAAGTATGTATACGCTTCTTAGACAACGCAGACTTCGCTGGCTTGGCCATGTTCGCCGCATGGAAGATGGTCGCATCCCAAAAGATATCTTCTACGGACAATTAGCAGATGGCAAGAGAACAGTTGGGCGACCACAGCTGAGGTTCAAAGACGTGTGCAAGAGAGATATGAGGGCACTGGACATGGATCCAGCAACATGGGAGGATGAAGCTGCCGATCGCACTAAGTGGCGATGCTATTTACGGCGCCACCTCAGATTGGGCGAAGAGAGGCTCACACAAGAAGCAGAGATGAGGAGAAAACGTCGAAAGGAGCACCAGGAAAATAAGCAGCTGAGGGCTGTCACCTCAGGGGCGCATTCCCATAGTCAGTTATGACTGAAGGGGCTATTATTATTATTACTTCCATAAATTCCATGTCTACTGTAAATAACTGTTCTGGTGTTTTATGTGGATTTTAAAAACAAACTATAACAACCAAAGTTTTGAACAAACTCCTTACACAGTCCCACTGCTTCCCATTCTTTAAGGGCCGTCTGCTTTGCACTGTCTGTGAAAACATTAGAGCTATGCGTTCACTTTGGCGTGCAACTTCTTTCTCATGTCCTGAGGATAACACAATTTCTCATGTGTTTAGTTTTTTTTTTTTTAATTCCCTTCATTCTTGTTCCCCGGTGCCGCTTTTCTCTTTCCCCCCCCCCCCCCCCCAGAAGTATGCTGGCTTGTGTGATAATAAATTATGATGTATCAGTAAAAAAAATGCTGTTATTAAAATGTGTAACCTTCATTACCCTAAATACTGCAGCATTGTTGTCTCCACAGATTTCTGCCACAACGGCTTCAATTGTCTCATTAGCCTTGATGTCAGCAAACCACCTTCTCAAGTTGGCTAAATTTTCAGTCACATCTGATTATAATGAATAAATCGTGTCATTTGAAGTGCAGATGTGTATTACAGTTCTGTATCATCCCCAGTAAAAGCCAAAAGCTTATGATACTTTTATGTTTAGCTACATATTCTAAATCTCTCTGATGCTATCATAAAAATTAATGAATATCACGTTACAACAACCCCAACCAACCAGATGAAGGATAAAATAAGAAAATGATAATACTGACATAAGAATACTACATGAGAGGGAACAGAAAATGGATCTGTAAAAAAAAACCCCAATGGAAAAATGATCAACATCCTGAGAATAAATGTGGTAATTGACAGCCAGACTGCATCTGCAGGAACACCCCTACAAAATGTGGACTCATCTTGGCAGCAACATTGACAAAAGTGGAGCGACAGATGGTGATGTCAAAATAAAGACAACACAGATGACAAGAGAAACTGCATTAAGGAATAAGTGCAAATAAAATTAATAAGATCAAACACACACAAGACATATTTTCATCTCAAATGTCAAGATGGTCCTATTCTTTGACTCTCAAATACAAATTTTTTAAAATACAACTAAGAAATTACAAGCTTTCACAAATGGTTGCTTACGCTGAACAGATGGATTACAATGGTAGAACAAGTTGACCAATGTGGAACAGATGGAATCAGATAAACAAAAGGTCAGAATGGCAACGGATAGGATACACGGTGATGAAACCAACAACCAGCGTTATAAGGCAGTCCTTGTTCTGGACTCCTCGAGGTGAAAGAAACAGGGAGACCCAAAAACATATGGCAATGAGAACTGACAACAGACTTTAGAACAAAGTTAACCCCCCCCCCCCCCCCCAAAAAAAAATGGCATTGGAGCAAGTTTTACAAATGAACAATTCATTAGAACTATGGGACTTTTTGTGATGACCATTAGTCAGCCACGGACATGAATGTCACATATGGAAATTGTCGCAGCAGTGACCGTCCACTTTTCCCCCCCATCAAGTTTATATTTTTTTGCTACACGAACGCCTGATTCACTATCGCAATTAACACGTGAGCCGTTTGGCAATTAAGCACAGATGGAACAGAGCGAAGTGCGCAGCATGGTGTAACCGTTCTTTGATCAGGGAAACACGTGGGCCAGGCCAGGCATTAACAAGAGGCCAGGCGTTAACAGTTTCTTTGAAGAATCAAGGGGCGATTAGTCTGAGACGTACCTTGAATTGTTACATTTTCAGGGGAATTAACTTACGTAGCTGATATTCGGCAAGGCGGAGATAATCAAAGACAAGCCAGAGATCGCCGATCGGCAGAGGTGAAGAAATATCCTTTCATTTAGGAATCGAACGGCAAATTCGCCCGGCCCTGGACGTAGGTGTGACTTTCGCATTAAGAAGCGAAAAGAACGGAATCTATGAATATATACCTTGTCTCTCCTATAGTCTTTATCGGTTGTTCAGAGATTTTTCTGAATTCACTAGCTCGTTATCATAGATCTCTCGTACAAGAGTGAATTATTAGATTTCATGGAGTGTTTCATTTTTCTGTTGCGGTAATTTATATACTAGCCTTTAAGTGATTTGGTGTGTTTAAAGTTTTCATTTATATTTCACTGGGATTTTCTGTGTTAAATGAATAGCATAATTAAATAACTTATAGCAAATTTTTCCAGCTGTAAATTAAATTTAATTACTCGCTATTTCCCAGTAAGAGATGTTTTAAATTGACTAGTACATACATTAAATAACTGTCTGCTGAAGGTATATATTATTTACTTCTATCCATTTTTATGTAATTTTATAAATGACTAGTGTTCATATCATGCATTAAAAAACGATAGGATAAGCTAGACATTTGTGTTTTAAATTTAATTTATAACGGAATGGTGAAGAGGTCTTACCTTAACACGTGTTAGATCTATTATTGTTATTATGGTTAAATGTTTATATTTCTTTCCTAAAATATAGGCTGGTCAAAACCTGCGAACTAGCAGTCTTATGGCCATATGAACTTACGTTCTTAGAGTCTTATAATCTATAAGCATCCAGGGATATTTAATATTGATGAGCTTCTTGCTGTGACCTGTGCGGTCCCTTTTCCTCATTTCATGAGAGAAACCAGAATAGAACCATTAAATTATACTGAAGCACATTAAAAACGCACCACCTGTATAGTCCAGGAACAGAGTGTAAAATGTAAATATAAGTGTGTACAAGTTTACATATTTGGAATCTTTATTCATTTTCCTATGAATCCATGCTGGTCATTAATTTTTACATTTGATTGTTATGAAATTCATTGCATTCTGTTCAGGCAAAGGGAGAAAACCAAAAATACAAAAAAATGCACGTGCGTTATCCTGCTGGAGAAGCTGCAAGTCTGGATAAATTGTGAACGCAGGAGCAGCCAGTGCATCCAGAACCTCATCTCGATATGTCACAGCATTAATATTTCCACGGAAGACGTGAAGAGGCAAGCGATGGTGAAAACTGAATCCTCCCCAAATGTGAATACTGCCACCTCCAAATCGGTTGACACAGCAATCTGCAAAGCGCTCTTCACACCGTCGCTAAATCCGCATACGTCCATCTGCAAAGGATATGTTGAATCTGTTCTCGTCTGTGAATAGGACAGCATTCCACTGCAGTCTAGTCCATCTGATATGTTGCTGTGCCCATTGCAGGCGCTGCTAACGATGTCTGTGAGTCAAGTTTAGCCCAACATAAGGTCGTCTTGCAGTAAGGCCTGTATCTCTGAGTCGTCGTATGACTGTCATTCGAGAGACTTGCCCATGTCTACCCACTATTGCTCTTGCTGTTTGACTTGCCAGGAGAGTACGATTCCTAAGGTGAGTTTTGTCTCAACGGCCTTTTTATACCGAGTATACTGCCACAACGCGTACACATTTTCAGGGTCATAGCTGTTGGGAATCGTGTTGCACGTGTAACTTTCATCGTTTTCATGTAGTCTGTACACAAACCCGTGGGTTGAATCTTGCACTTTCCATTCCAGCAGCCATTTGCTCTCTACCTCATGGCAAACACGGGGAAAATCCATTCCCACACTTTTTTTTGCCAGCTTCTCGGCATCAGTATATATAATAGTGGTGCGTTTTTAATGTGCTTCAGTATATAATATTAACTGGACCAGAACTATTACCAGATTTCATTTATATCAATCTCATCAGCCAGCTGTGGCAAAATATATTGTCAGCAACATTTGTGTAACTTAACATAGTCTTCTTCTTCTTCTTGCGATCGCATCTTTGATGATTACACCGTCAGACGAGTTCTCATGATGAATTCGACTGTTGTTTGAAGTTCCTCTTTAACTCCATATAGCTTTGAGTTTAGTGTTGAGTCATTGGGCCAGTATATCTTTCTTAACTGGTCATACAGAGGACAGTCCTGTAGAACATGCTCAGCAGTTTGTACAACTTAACATAGTGTCTCAGCAACCAGAGGCTAGACAACCCAGAATATATATGTATTATTCATCCTATGTCGGCGATCACCACGTATGAACCTTACTCCAACCAACTGAAGGCAGAGATACTTAGGTATTTTATCCAGGAAAAATTAAATCACCAATTCCAGTGACTCCCGTGCAATTTGCAGTCCGCAACTACGGCGAGTCTGGGGCTGGATTTGGCAAAACTTAATATGACACTGAGTAGTCTTATTACTTATTAGTGTTTATTTCCATGGTATGCCTGCGACAACTATTGGGTAAGCGAATATGAATGTGGCCACAAGTATGAAGGATTGAATGAACTGTAAGAGAGTAACATAATTTTCTGTTGTTACCCCTATCATACAAATCTTTTCTTTTGTTCTCATTAACCTGAGTATTTACGGGATAGATTAATTAGGAACTTGTTCTTTGTTTCTTTAATGACTATTCCATACACTTATTGTTAACTTTTTGATCTTTCGGTTAATTAACCTCTGTTGGGATCTTCTTTTTCTTTACCAGAGGGGAAAACCTATTTGATTAATTTTCATTTTGTCTGTAAACCATGATCTATTGATGTATATGATTTATGTTGTAAAGTTCTAGTGATAAATAAACTTAATAAACCTTAAGTTATTGTGTTGGTCAACCCCTGTCCATATATGTTATCCATAGTTTGTTTTCACGTTTGTGCGTATTTGTCACAGAATTGTGTGCATGTGGGTGCAGTGTAACTTGTATTTGGTACAAGGAGAGAAAGTGCGTCTGATTTAAATTTAGTCATCCAGATAGGCTGGATTAGAGAAATTACTCAACCCAGAGACTGTCCTTTCTCTTACACGATCACCTCGTGAGAAAAAAACTATTTCTTCCACCTTACTCTCACATAGTTATCACTATCACCTCTGCTCAGACAGGACTATAAACATCTATTACCCATCTGATAAAATCTACGACAATGAACAGGAAATGAAGACAAGAATACTTCTTGTAGAAAGGTTATTTGGAAATTTCACAGTACACAGCAGTCATGTGGAAATAACAATGAGTAAATAAAAATTTTAACATCAATAATATCAAATAAACTAATGGAAAAATAAAGGATGGAAAAATGGCTAATAAAAGGAGAAAGTCACTGATGAAGTAAACAGCTACCTGAGGGCATACATTAAATGAACTGGTGCTGGACATTTAATCCATAAGGGAAAAGACAAGTCATTTAAACCAGGGGTTCTCAACCTTTTTTTGCTCATGGCCCCCTTTTGAGCCTCATTTACCTCGGTGGCCCCCCCCTCAAAGTTGCTGTTAGCTGGAAAAAAAGTACTTTACCGTCTTACTGTGGCCCCCCTAGAAATAAGGCAAGGCTCACTGGGGGGCCATATGGCCTGTTGCAATATGCTTATTGTCACAATGTTGTTTGCGCATAAATGGGCGCTGAACTTAACTGAGAGATATTGTAAGATTTTTAATAAGCACACTTTTGTGCACTATTATTGAACATAGAGGCCAAGGTCTTAATGTATTAACCACTCGATTTGTAGATTGGTATATGACGTTTGCTTTTTGGTGGGCCCTTAGTGATGACGTAGATTGGTAAATAACTTCTCATGGAGGACCAACGCCTTGTCAATGGTCAGACACATTATTGTACAGTCCTGTTTTATATTATAGCTTCGGAAGGAAGCCTATGCTAGGACTGGTATTAAGAAATGAATAATAATACTCAAACTTACGTGAACGTGGAAGTAATACACCGTAAAAACCGGAGTTAAAACCTTCCATTGTCACCGCAGTGACAGAAGTTATTCTGGACCACAGAAATCCAGCATTGAAATATTAGTTGACGTTAATCTGCATGTATTATGAACAAATTCGATGACCTGATGACTGGACGTAGAATCTCATTTTACCATTTAATCATCATTGGAAAATAAACCTCTGTTTGATTTAAAAAAACACCTCAGCTTTTATGGTCCGTTAAAGAAGAGGTTGGCTGTTGCAGGTTGTTCTTTCCCTTTTGAACCAGTGAGAAAAACAGGGACGATTAAGTGTTACTACACACTCACGTTTTGGCATTCGCATCTTATCACTGTACCTTCATCAGTGATCTAAACAAAATTGGGAAGAACTTTACCGTTATTGGTGGCCATTTTAATACGACTCTAACGGTTGTTCAAAGCAGACATCAAAGCGGTACGGGATCATATGGCCCACCTTGAGAACAACTGATTTAAACAATCAGGCGGTTCTCCAAAGAAAAACGGTTCTATCATTGTGATTATATTAGCAGACAGCAGTGATTTGAATACTGCAAGTTCCAGATGATGAGAAACATTAAAAGTGAAGAACACCATCATTACCCTCTAGCTTCCCAAGGAGCATAGACCTTCAATAAACTTTTGCTGCCATGTCCTCCTGTTGTGCCATCAGCTCAAGGTCTTCATTTTTATTTCTGCATCTAGTTCTCTTGTCTGTGTGTTTTTCATTCTGACTCTACCTCTCCTAGCCTCATGAATTGGGTACCAGAGCAACTCTAGCAAGGTTAAGGCGGCCAGCGTGATGCTGACCACATCACCCCTAGTGTGCCGATGGTCAAGAAAATATGGGCCTAACACAGTATTCCCAATATGCCACAATGGGTGTGTAATGGGATCCTTTACCCCCTTTACCTTTCTACCTCTCCTACCATGGGGATTCCAGAATAGGAACTCTCTGGTAATAATATCCATCACCAACATCTTATCATCTCTTGTTTCATTGTGACATGAATCTAATTCTTGTCATCAGTTCCACTTGACTGATCTTGTCATCAGTTCCACTTGACTGATCTTGTCATCAGTTCCACTTGACTAATCTTGTCATCAGTTCCACTTGACTGATCTTGTCGTATCATGTCAATCATTCTTCTATGCCATTTATGAAAGTCTGTAACCTCTTGGTTGTTATTAAAGTGAACAGCAAGAGGTTTATTACTTACTTACTTTACTTTTTCCTTCTACTATTGCAGTGAAACAAAGTGTGGAGCTAAAACTTGCATTCCCGAACCAAGTGTGTCACCTTGGCTGCCGTGAGCCTGTTTTGTTGTAAGATGTCTGGGGTGTTGTCTATCCATCTGCCTCTTGGTCTGCCCCATGCTATAAACCCAGATTTTTTTCTAGTGCAGTAGGCAAGTATTGGTAATTTGTCAGGTTCCATTCTCATGAGATGGTCAAACCACTTCATTTTATACAGTGTGACAACAGCATCTCTGGTCAGTCACTGGCACATCAAACTGCACAGCAGGTAAGTGGAAATGGGTGTCAAGTCACACCACTGATGCAGCAACAGGAAACATCCATGTGCAGAACTTTGAGACCACAGATCACCCACAACTTGGCTTATGTCTAGCCACATGTATGTGGGCTCAAGAGGTTGTGCATAAGTGACTACAGTTGAACAGAAACTAGCAGTTCCTCAGTCTGAAGGATGGCTTATTTAATTCCAAAATATGAAAGAAAACTGCATCACTGTTTTCATAATTTAATAATGAATATTTTCATGATGATATGGAAAACTCTGACATGAAATGAATTTACCAATGTTATAAAGGACTGTCATGGCGCTCAGTGTGAGCAACCCTGGGCCCATGTCGGTGGGGAATCGGCGGCTGGTACAGACAGACACCTTCACATACCTAGGATGCATAGTAACACCAGACGGCGGGGCTGGCAAAGACATCAACATCAGAATGAATAAGACAAGAACAGCCTTTTTTAGTCTAAACAACATCTGGAAGTCCTCTCAATACAGCACAAGCAAAAAATTAAGATTATATCAGAGCTGTGTGCTTTCTGTGCTTCTCTATGGTGCAGAATGCTGGAGAGTTACAGAGAAGGAAATGTCGAAATTGTCCTCTTTTCACACAACATGCCTAAGAATACCATCACCAACCAAGATCTGCTTGCTCGGAGCAAGCAAGAGGACATGCACACCATCATAGCTGGCAGACGCTGGAGCTGGGTTGGCCATGTCCTCAGAAGAGACCCTGATGCCATCACAAGAACAGCTATGCTTTGGACCCCTGAAGGAAAACGAAAGAGAGGCCAACCAAAAACAACCTGGCGGAGGACTGTGGAGGCTGAGATGCAAAGAATGAACCAGAGTTGGGGCACTGTACGAAGGATGGCCACCGACCGAGCAAAGTGGAATAAATTTGTTGTTGCCCTACAAGACGCCACTAGGCGTGATGGCCACTGACTGCTTTGACGGTCGGCAGCTAAGGATCAAAGAAGAAGAATAAAGGACTGTGAATGTTAACAGAAACCTTCCAGTAATCACAACTGACTTTCTACCAGATTATACATATGCACAGCCATTACATATTTTATCTACAAACATTTTGTGTACACTGCACATCTCTACATGTCTGTAACATAAAATATGTCCTTACCTTGATTTTTTAAGCTCAGCAATGGAAAGATTGTGCTGAATACACATATATCACTGACAGCCAGTTGTCCCTGTAAATTTAATGTTGCATATATAAATCAGTAGACAGACAAGGGATGTTTTCCTCACATCTTTTCTCAGCACAAAAGTAATAACTCATCCATCCACTCACAAAGTGATAAAGCTAAGAAACAGTTAAACAAACTGCCATAATAAAACAGCTTTGAAGTAAGATAGGAAATGGGTAGTAGTGAACTTTTAAATTTAAAAATAATTAAGTATGGCTCAACATTAGTGGATGGAATCAAGGTTGTGAAGTCAATGAACAAAGCTTCTGAGACCAACTCCAATTCCAGAAATTTAATAAAGGCTATCATCACTAGCCAAAATTTAGTCATCTCTAATTGTATATTAATACCAAAAATATTCTTCTTACTCCATCTCCCACCTTTTTGTTGTACATGATACAACTGTATGATTTAATACCTAACATATTCTTGAAAGAAATATTACAGAAACTAAAGATTACTTGTAGACACAGTACTCAATGCAAAATATATATTTTGTACAAAATGAAAACAATATTTGCAGCTAACCTCAACAACAGGAAGCAATTACAACACCTGCTGTCAGGCAGAAGTATAATGTACACACTGCAGTTCATTTACAGCTGAAGCAAATCTAGTTAATGTACTCAGGATTGTAACATGACACAATATAAGAGAACAAAATCCTTACCCCTAATAAATACTTGGTCTTTGACAACTTTTCGTCGATTTCTTGCAAAAGATGTGCCAGCTGATCAGTCACCTTATGACCTTTCTTCTCATGGCCTCCTGCACTGACTAGATAACCTACAACTGTTGGCTAAAGGATGACAAATATTAAGGCTATACATTTTGTCATGTAATAAGCATCAGAGTAAAGTCTTTGCTTTCAGGAAGGCATTGGGATCTAGATGCTCGGAGAGTGCAATGTGTAGGATGGTTTTATTAGCTGACAAGTTTGATACTTACACATTATAATAATAATAAATTCTTTAAGCACCAAACACGGCGCATAAGGCAGAAACCAGTGCTCTCCAGGTTGTTCGTTGTGACGCCACTCCTCTTAGCTCTTGCACATTGTTTAATCCCAACGTTCTTCCTTCTCTTATTATTGTTCTTCTGAGTGTTTCTTTTGGTCTTCCTTTTTTCCTCTTACCCTCAGGAACCCAAGTGAGCGCCTGTAGTGGTATTCTGTTGTTTTGCATTCGTAGGACATGACCGATATATGACCATCGTCTTTTCCTTATATAGTCGGAGACATATTTCTGCCTAGAGTCTTCTCTTATTTGTCGATTAGTCTTGAATTCTTTCCAACTGATGTTCATGAGTTTTCTAAGACATTTGTTCTCGAATGTATTCAGCTTGTTCTCCAATGATTTTGTTATTTTCCAACTCTCACAGCCGTATGTTAACACTGAGATAACATGGTTGAATTAAACAGACGAAGCTTGGTATGTATATTCAATGATCGTAATTTCCAAATGTTAGATAATCTATTGAAGGCGCTAGCTGCCAAAGCAATTCTAGTATGGATTTCTCTTGTTGTGTCACCATCCTGAGTCATTTTACTGCCTAAATAATTGAAACTTTCAACTTTCTGTAGTTTTTCCCCGTTCAAGATGATATCAAAAGTCTCGTTAGAAAAGTTCATAGCTTTAGTTTTAGCGGCATTTATTTGGAGACCTATTTTAACCGAGAGATGACACAAATTATTTACTGCTTCTTGGGATTGTCTGGGTGTTGAACTGAAGAATGCTAAATCATCTGCGAAATCCAGGTCCCCCAGGAATTTTCCATTTGTCCATTTTATACCTAATTGTTCATTGTGGGTATAGTTTCTCATAACCCAATCAATAGCTATTCCAAAAAGTAGTGGTGACATAATACAGCCTTGTTTCACCCCTGTTTCTACTGTAAACCATTCTGTATTCTCTTTATTTGTTCTAACACAACATCTTGCATTGTCATATAGCGCTTTGATTATATTCACATATTTTGTTGGAAAACCATAGATTGTAAGTATCTTCCACAATGATGGGCGGTGTAGACTATCAAAGGCTTTTTGAAAATCGACGAAGGTGATAATAAGTGGCGATTGCATTTCCACTGATTCTTCTATAATTGTTCTTAGTGTGAATATTTGATCAATACATGATCGTTTCGGCCTGAAACCCGCTTGTTCTTCTCTGATCTTTTCGTCAGCATGCAATTTAACTCTTTCTAACATCATGCAACATAATAATTTTCCAGGTACTGATAGTAGAGATATACCACGCCAGTTATTACAGTCTGATAGATCACCTTTCTTCGGTAACTTTACAATAATACTGTCTTTCCATTGTTGTGGTGGTTGTTCTTCTCTCCATACTTCATTTATAATATCTAAAATTCTCAAGAGGTTGTTGTCATTAACTGCTTTAATCATTTCCCCTGAAATTTCGTCAACTCCAGCAGCTTTAAAATTTTTTAATCTTTTAACGGCTTGTTTGATCTCGTCCAGCGTGAATTCATCGCAAGTTATTGGCAAGGTGGTTGTGGGTGTTTCATTATTAAAATCAGGTGTTACTGTTGGTGGTGGTCTGTTTAGTACCTCCATGAAGTGCTCAGCCCATCTCTTCATTTGTTCTTTTTTCTGTTGGTATTGAATTCCCTAATTTACCTTTAACAGGTGTTTCCATAGCAGTAGGCTGGTGACATAGTTGTTTTGTAATTTGATAAAGGCACCTGCTATTACCAGTTCTTGCAGCATTTTCAGCTTTTACGGCCAGTTCATTGATGAAATGTCTTTTATCTCTTCGAGTTTTTGTCTTCACTTCTTTATTTAACAAGTTATAAGTTAGTTTGCAAGATTCAACTGCATTATGTGTACTTGCCGCTAGTAGTTTAAGTTTTGCTGTTTTCCTTTCTTGTATTTTATCCCAAGTATCTTCTCTCATCCATTTTTTCTTTTTATGTACTAGGTATCCGGTGGTCGCTACAGCTGCTTCTGACATTGCTGTTCTCAGTTGTTCCCATTTAGTATCGATTGTCTTGGTGGTGATATCGTTGTCAATTTTGCCTAAAGCATCGAAATAGTTGTTCATTTTGACATTATATTCCTCCTTTATATCATTTGATTGCAGTCTGTGTACATCTATTCTTCTATTTTTATTCGGTTGGTATAACTTCTTCAGTTTAATTCTCAGTTTAGCTATGCAGAGGTTATGATCGCTTCCGATCTCTGCATGCTCTGACGTCTTGAACTGATGAGCGAAATTTTGCGCTTATGCAGAAGTGATCTATCTGGTTCTTAGTTCTGCCATCAGGTGAATTCCATGTTATCTTGTGGATATTCTTATGTGGAAAGATGGTGTCTGCCACAACGAGGTTTGATATTTCACAAAGTTCTAGAAGTCTTTCGCCATTTTGATTCATACAGCCTATGCCATGAGTACCGAGATATCTTTGTACTCCATCGTTGTTGTCACCTACTTTGGTGTTAAAATCGCCCATGACTGCTATTATGTCATGCTTGGGTATTGTGTTGATGGTACTTAGAAGTGCTTCATAGAAGTCATCTTTTGTGGTATCAAGAGCGTCGTTAACTACCAGAGTATATAATTTGCTTTTTTTCTTCTGAAATATATTTTATGCCCTTCCCCGTCCATCTACACTCGCTGACACACATTATAATCACTACAAAACACTTTTGGAAAATTATTTTTACTCTTCTCTTTGAAGCTATCACTTTGGTCTGAGTCTTTTGTGCACTGCAGTATTTCTACTCTGGCAATGTCTCTACTTTATTTGTACATGCATTCTGAATGATGTTGTTATTGTACTCTCTTCTATCATATTATCTTTCCTGAAGAAAAGTGGGAGCATTGTATTTTGTGTTTGATTTATTACATGTGCCATAAGACTGTGCCTGTCTTACAGCTGTGCTTCTTGCTATCTTATATAAAAGTGTTATTATTACTATGTAACTTTCTCTATCCATGACATTCTTATATGCTCTTGCCGTGCCGTTTTCTTTAACAGTCAGCTTTCACTATGTATGTATACAGTTCCACAAAAAGTGTCTTATAATGTGTGCTTAATTTCTTACTACATAAGACTAATTTCAATTTGGCTATCATCATGTTAGCCTAATAAATTATTACTCTTTTCCCCGACTCACATTTTCAATATTCTTGCAGCTACTCAGGTTATTATAAACCAAAGATTTCATAATATCAAAATAAACACTTTCAAATCATCACCTCTCAAAGCCTTTATTGTTAATATACCTTTCGTGAACCTTCACAATTGTGCCAGTCACAACTTGTATAAGCTGGCTAGATCCAAGTAATGTACAAAATTATACAAGCACTAGCTGCTTCTGATGGAGCCACACACACAAAAAAGTAAATGATTCTTCTGAGCTCTGAATTTAAGAGCTCATGCATGAACCACCAAATTCCATAAGCTGTTATTTGTCTTTATTTCCTGTAATAAACACGGTCATTGACAAGTCGCTTCTTACTCTTACATTTGTAGATCCTCACATATATTAAATATATACATGACAAAATATCAAAACAAGGAGCAGTAACTGTCCTGACAAATAAGTTGAATTTTTTTATTCCAGAAACACAATTTTTTAAAAATCTGCAATGGCCAGCCAATAAACTGATGTCACAAGAGACAGCAACAATTTCTACCTGCTATAAAATCAGGTGTTGAGCATGCCAGACCTCAAGGTCAGTTGTAATGCAGATGTGACATAGCATGCAATAAAATGGAAGTTAATTATCTATAGTTTGGCATTTGTTTCACATAAATTATTTGGGTTGGAGTGAAGAATTAATAATTTAAAAACAGGAAATGACTTCTCAATCATCCTGTATAAATAATATCTCAACTCAAGTGCTAGATGCCCAAACCTTTGTACATGCCCACTGGCCTGGTCATGTGTCACAATTAACACAAAAAACAAGCACAATAATAAACTAAGAAAAGAAACGATGATTATACAGAATTATTGATGATGTTTATGATAAAAGAACGTTTAGATTCACTCTGTTTAATCCACCTGGCAAGAAAAATGTATCAAAGCAAGAAGTTGTAGCAATATAAAGCAGACAATTTCCGTGACAATTTGAGGCATATGCAGCGTTTATACCATTGAGATAAGTTTATACCAAGTGACATAAAGTAGGGAAGCTGAAAGAATAAACAGTACATTATGCAAATGAATGACAAAGAGAAAAAGAAATGGGAGGACAGTATCAGTGACTTAAATTTAATGACATCAATCTCACCAAGAGTTCTGTAAATTCCCAGTCCAAAATTTTATTTTCTGCATCTTCATCTGTAACTTTGTTTGCCTTCAAATAAAAATATCTGAAATCACATAGATCTAAAATTATAAAGGTCAATTTATACAACCAACATAATTGCCTAATCTTGCCTTCTGGTTTTTTTCCCCCACAAAGCTCTAAACCAAACCATAAAACAGAGGTAAAATACTAAAGCAAAAAATTGTCAATACATCTTTTGCAAATAATTTTTATAAAGACCCAATATGCTGCATGTAGCATTTACTGAAACCTCACAATTCAAACTGAGAAATCTGATTGGGGGGGGGGACTTTACCTTTAATTTATGTATTACTATACCTCACGGTAGAAGAGAAACGACTAAGTAAGTATTATTTAATCATGTGATGGCAACTGATTTTTACAATTTCTAAAAAATCTTTGCAGATATAAGCACAAAAACTCTTCAGAAAGTCTTCTATCAATAAATTATTAATCTAGCAAATAAAATACCAATACAAATAAACAATTATGTCTCTTCAGATCAACTCTGAGGGCTAGAAGTGGATATCATCACAGGACAGGAAAGAAAATCATGTAAGCCTACAGCTAAACTAATAAAAACTATAATCAAAGCTAACAATGAAACTGAGCTTTAAAATTTGGACATGGTTTATATTGTAGTTGTAATAAGACTATCTATATAACTAGTAAGATAAATATTACTGTGACAGTGATTTAATATTACAGACTCCATGAACACCTGGTTCTGAACAAGCCCTCACCAAATAAATAAAAAAAACCAAGTGAAAAACTGGGACTATAGTGTCTTAAAATGTGCAACTTTTCTGGTTACAATTTTCTGTAAAACTTTTTATCCAATTACAGACTGCTTCAAATACAAACACCCCAATGTCTTGGCATGCTTTAAATTATTTTCAATACTATTTCATACAATGTGTATGCAGTTAGCTTTCAGCAAAGGCACTGCTCACTAAAGATGCAGACTTAAAATGGACTTAGCAACATGAATAAAAAGTAAAGTAGACAGCGAAATCTAAGAAGAACAGTTTGGTTTTAGACGGAACAGTGGAACAAGAGAGGCAATATTTTGCCTAAGAATATTAGCAGAAAAATATACAGAGGTCCAAAAAAGTATGTATATGTGCTTCATTGACTATAAGAAGGCTTTTGACAGAGTCCATCATGAGAAAATAATTGAATGCCTCGAAGACTTAGGTATTGATGGAAAAGATATAAGAATACTCAGTAATCTTTATTGGGAGCAAACTGCCACAGTAAGATCGGGAAGGAATTATTCATCATACATAGACATAAAAAGAGGTGACTGACAAGGTTGTGTGCTGTCCCCCTGCCTATTTAATTTATACACCAAAAAAATTTTCAAACAGATACAGGAAATACCAGGACTGAACATCAGTGGAAGGTCAATAAACAACCTTAGATATGCAGATGATACCGTGTTGTTAGCTGAAAGCGAACAGGAGTTACAAGAACTAGTGAAGCAAGTGAACAGTATAAGTCATGAATATGGACTCGACATTAATATCGAGAAAACAAAAACTATGATAATTAGCAAAACAGACGATAAACCCACATTAAAGATAAGCGTAAATGGGAAAATCCTGGAACAAGTCAAGAGCTACATATATCTTGGTCATATAATAACAGAAGATGGCAGATGTGAAACAGAAATTAAGAAGAGAATAGGAATGGCCAAAGCTACATTCAACAACATGAAACATATACTGACATCCAAACAGTTATCTCACAAATTAAAACTGAGAATCATAAAGTGTTATATATATTCTGCATTTTTGTATGGTGCAGAAACATGGACGATGAATAAGCAGTTGGAAGAAAGAATTGAGGCTCTTGAGATGTGGATATATAGAAGAATGGGGCGTATCTCATGGAAAGAGATGAAAACAAATAAGGAGGTCCTAGAAAATCTAGGTATGAAAAGAGAACTAATGAGGGAGGTCAAAGTTCGGCAGCTAAAATACTTTGGCCACATAAAAAGGCATAACACCTTGCAGAAGACCATAACAGAAGGGAGAGTTGAAGGCAAACGTGCAAGGGGAAGACAGTGCTATAAGTGGGAAGATAACATCAAGAGATGGACAGGAAAGAGTCTATCAGAGTGCACCACCAAGACAAGAGACGTTGGAGATCCATTACAGCCAACCTTCGTTGTGGAGATGGCAACTGATGATGATGATGAGCAACATGTAAACACCAAAGCATGAGAATACATGAAGTTTCTGCCTGCACCAAAGCAGAAAGCAATTATCTTGTAATAGTCTTGCAAATATCAACACATCCAGGAAAAAACGGATAGGCTTAATAAGTTTAGCCAGCAGGTGGGCTTGAACATCAATTTAAAGAAGTCTGAGGTCATGACGCTCAATGTGAGCAACCCTGAGCCCATATCAGTAAGGAATAAGCAATTGGTACAGACAGATACCTTCACATACCTAGGAAGCATAGTAACACCAGATGGCGGGGCAGGCAAAGACATCAACATCAGAATGAATAAGGCAAGAACAGCCTTCTTTAGCCTAAACAACATCTGGAAGTCCTCCCAATACAGCACAAGCACAAAATTAAGATTATATCAGAGCTGTGTGCTTTCTGTGCTTCTCTATGGTGCGGAATGCTGGAGAGTTACAGAGAAGGAAATGTCGAAATTGTCCTCTTTTCACACAACATGCCTAAGAAAAATTCACCGAATCTTTTGGCCGAATACCATCACTAACCAAGATCTGCTTACTCGTAGCAAGCAAGAGGACATGCACACCATCATAGCTGGCAGACGCTGGAACTGGGTTGGTCATGTCCTCAGAAGAGACCCCGATGCCATCACAAGAACAGCTATGCTTTGGACCCCTGAAGGAAAACGAAAGAGAGGCCGACCAAAAACAACCTGGCGGAGGACTGTGGAGGCTGAGATGCAAAGAATGAACCAGAGTTGGGGCACTGTACGAAGGATGGCCACTGACCGAGCAAAGTGGAATCAATTTGTTGTTGCCCTACAAGACGCCACTAGGCATGATGGCCACTGACTGCTTTGACGGTCGGCGGCTAAGGATCAAAGAAGAAGAAAGAAGTCTTGCAAATACCGGTTCGGACAATGGTACATTAGAATATTAGCAATTAAAGGAAAATAGGTGCAAAGAGAGTACTATATCACATATTAAGTAAAAATTTGTTATCGAAAGTTTTTCTACAGCAAGATGAAAAATAAAAAAAATTCTGCAGTTTACTTACTTAGCTGCTGTGTTTGCAGAAAACAAGAACCTTCCTTCTGCTATCTCTAAAACTGGCAACTTTGATTTGTGGAAATAGGGCACAACTAAGTCTGAAATGGGAATATATTACTCAGAGGGTTAAATAATTTACGGTGAACAAAACAAAACACAAAAAAAGTTACAAACTACTGGCCTAACTATATCAGTGATTCTGCTTGTGTTATCAAAGAAGGTAGGCTAACCATTCACTTCTTTAAAAACTATGTCAGGTCTCTTCACTTGCAAAGACCTGCTCCTTTAGTCAAACATGAATGCTGAAAGCAATATTTTGCATCCAAAAACTCTTTCTTTCTACATCAGAACTGTGCTTGGCTACATGGTGTGACTACTGGTCTCATTCACTCTTGTGACCACATTTCAAAATAAAATTCCTCTACAGCTTCTATATACCATAGACTGCCACTCAGCTAATTCATCACACAAGAGAAAACAAAATTAGATGAAAGTCTTTGTACTATTAATATGAATGTTAAAAGCTGATCTGTCCAGGAATAAAAATACAACCAACATAAAACAACAATTAGCAAACAACGGCCCTATAAAGACCAAGAACAAAAAAAATTAGGCCTAAACATGCATTTGGTTTAAATGAAGAACGGACGTGTTCGATATGGTCTTACAACAAAAAAAATCAGAGATGCAGCAATAAGGGGTAAGGGTTGGGTTTATGAATCCTACACCTAGGCCTACCCTAATGACGTGAGCAACTTACATCAATCACATCAAATAGACGTCCCCCTCTTCTTCATTTCAACCCAAGCATTTTAAATAGGCCTAGGCCTATTATTAAAATATGGAATAAATGAGAAAAGGGGGGGGGGGGGAGATCAAGTGTATAAGAATTTTTTTAAAGGCACAACACATTGTACACAATGAAATAAGCACCATTCTTCATTTCTTATTTAATGTAGGCCTAAGTAACACGTTGCCTACCTCCTTTGTTGACTTCCACAACATCGATATGATGATCGGTTAATTTCGCTGCCAGTAACACCTTCAAAGTCTGAATATTACCAGGGTCCGTGTATAATTTCATTTTTCAAGCTATTTTATATTCTCAACCTTTTATTTTTAACTTAAAAGACAGAAAACTACGGTAGGAAAAGATGCCGTTCAGTCGAACCCGGCTGTTACTCTGTCAACATGTTTCATCACTCGAAAAGGAACAGGATACTGTGGTAGCTAACGATACTGCATGACATATCGAATACCGATAAAACCAACCCATTTGTGTAAAAGACGGGTGAAGTAAAAATGCGAATTTTCTTTAACACAACCGATGGCATTTTAAATGGTTCCGTTTCGTGATTCTATACCTGCACCACAGATAAATGAAATACGATACTCAGTAAATCGTACATATAATTTTCGTTATAGCATGTTGCAGAAATTTCTTCCCTCACATATGACTTGTTCTGAGACGAGGCAAATTAAAGTATGTGATAACTCTGGAAAGATCGACGGAAGAAGGGACAGAAATAAAATATGAGACAGAATGGGTGTAGCCCCAAAACGAAACTCACAGGCAATAGCAGGGACAAGAGGTTGCTACGAGAAATGATCGCCGGAATCACGTGGATGAAGATGCTGGTACAGAAATACGGACGATAACCAAATACTTATATGTAACTGTAAGAAAGAATTAAGGCCCTTGACATGCGGACGTGTATAAGAAAGTGCCGTATGTTATGCAATCATGGACAAACATGAATGAAGGAGAAAGACACATATGGGCTATTCTAGAATAGAAGAATCTTACTGTACGGTGTCTAGAAAAAAATAATACAGAGCATTTCTTACTAAAATATAGGAAGTATGAACAACAGAGAAAACCAATATTAGATTATTTATTCATCCATAACTGTGGAACAGGTGAAGACGGGAGTACGACAGGGATGTCCCTTATCAACCACTCTATTTTTAACAGTCATAGACTGGGTGATGCACCAGACAACAGAGGGCAGTCCAAGAGGAATATTGTGGACTACATTTTCTACATTGAAAGATCTGGAATATGCAGATGACTTTGCACTACTAGCGCATTCACATCAACACATCCAGGAAAAAACGGATAGACTTAATAAGTTTAGCCAGCAGGTGGGCTTGAACATCAATTTAAAGAAGTCAGAGGTGATGACGCTCAATATGAGCAACCCTGAGCCCATATCAGTAAGGAATCAGCAACTGGTACAGACAGACACCTTCACATACCTAGGATGCATAGTAACACCAGACGGCGGGGCAGGCAAAGACATCAACATCAGAATGAATAAGGCAAGAACAGCCTTTTTTAGCCTAAACAACATCTGGAAGTCCTCTCAATACAGCACAAGCACAAAATTAAAATTATATCAGAGCTGTGTGCTTTCTGTGCTTCTCTATGGTGCAGAATGCTGGAGAGTTACAGAGAAGGAAATGTCGAAATTGTCCTCTTTTCACACAAAATGCCTAAGAAAAATTCACCGAATCTTTTGGCCGAATACCATCACCAACCAAGATCTGCTTACTCGGAGCAAGCAAGAGGACATGCACACCATCATAGCTGGCAGACGCTGGAGCTGGGTTGGCCATGTCCTCAGAAGAGACCCCGATGCCATCACAAGAACAGCTATGCTTTGGACCCCTGAAGGAAAACGAAAGAGAGGCCGACCAAAAACAACCTGGCGGAGGACTGTGGAGGCTGAGATGCAAAAAATGAACCAGAGTTGGGGCACTGTACGAAGGATGGCCACCGACCGAGCAAAGTGGAATCAATTTGTTGTTGCCCTACAAGACGCCATTATGCATGATGGCCACTGATTGCTTTGACGGTCGGCGGCTAAGGTCAAAGAAGAAGAACTGTGGAACAGGTACTGAGAATAGATAGACCTAGAGAATTGCACAATATAGTAAAACTGTATACAACAAGAACTAAAATTAATGATCAATGATGGTACGAGGATAAGAGGTAGTCTGATGGGGTGCTCGTGGGGATGATAGCAGATAATTGGTGGATTTGGTGTAATCTCAGACACACCTGGGCTTTCTCACTCCTTTTCACCTTGTTAACAACATGGCAGTTATGAGAGACTACTTTGTTTGTTTATTTTTGTCCGTTAATTTTTTGTTGCTTTTGTTATTTGTTTTTTATTTGTTTCTTGGAAATGGGAGGTCACACACACATACACATGCACTATTCTGGTTTTAATTTACTCTATTTGGACTGAGTGGAAGGGGGGGGGGGGGGGGAAGAAGTTACTATATTGTCTTGAATTTATTACACTAATTATAACCCATCGATGGTTGAACGGGATACTTTGTTAAAAAGAAAAAGCAAAAGATCACAATTATACCCAACAAAAAGCATTTTGCCGTTCTATGAAGCTGCCAGTATAGTTACCCACCTTGTAATCTGACTTTACCACAGCATTCAATTTGCTCTTTCAATTGGCGATTTTTGTAGCAATTTATTTGACATTATAAGGTACATACACCAACCTTACTTAACAAAATTATAACAGAATTAAGTAACGGCTGAAGCCAAGCAGTCAGGAGAACTACATCACTATTGGTGAGAAGGATAGGGTTACCATACGTCCTAATTTATGCGGACACATCCTCATTTGGGGGGTAAAACTTACTGTCACGCACACATTTGTGTGAATTCCCTGTTTTGTCCGCATTTCAAGTAATTGGAAGTTTTTTCTTCGCTCTGGCGGTACCCAACATAAAAATGGGAGATTTTCTCTATTGGTAACAGCGTAGCGTTAAATTTAGAATTCAGAAGTTGGCTACCCGACCAGTTACATCGGCAATTGAGTAGCGTTTCCACTTCCGATATTACATTTTAACATCGCTTTTCGATAGCTCGAAAATCGACCAAAGGAATAAAAAAAATAGCCGAAGTCGCCGATATCTAGGTTTTTCTTTTCAAAATTTTGAGTGGCAACGCTGGTGGTATCCATCATTACTTATTCTACTTTGACCTTTGACACAACTACCCTCAATCTACATCAATCGATTGAAATGTTAGTTTTATTCTTGTTGTTCATTGAGTAAGTAATACTATAATCTGAATGATTAAACTTTTATTGAATTACTGGCACATGAGAAGTGGACCAAATTCTTTGAACAATAAAGAAATGTAGTTACTGAACTACTGCTAATTGCTAAATATTTTCTTGCTGTTCCAGGACATAATGCTAATATTGAGAGGCTTTATTCTTCAATGGAAAGTCAGTGGACAAAGGACAGAAACCGATTCACCGTTGAATGTATTAAATGAATATTAAAAGCTCAGTACAATTATAAGAATGTTTCATGTACAGAGTCCCATGAGTATTTAGTTGGAAATTCAGACTTATTGAAAAAAATAATGTCAAGTGAAAAGTACAGTGTTAAAGACTGAATATTTAGTGATGTTGATAAAAATAATGCTTGATGGAAAAATTATTAAAATGTACATTTTATGAAGATTTTTAAATTATTATTTTGTTGAAGTATTTCTATATACAGTATATAGAAATATTATATAGAAATATAGTATATTATACTGTAGTTTATCACGACTCTTTACATAAATGTTTTAAATTAATGTGTCGTCCTTTGTGTCATCCTGTTCGTAAAAAGTGTCCTCCTTTTTAGTAAAATAAAATCAGAAAATGTCCTCCTTTAAAAAAAAACAGTAATATGGTCACCTTTGAGAAGGAAACATCAAAAAAGTAGACAGAAAACATTCGATCTCTTTCTCCCATCAAGAAGTAGACAGAAAACATTCGATCTCTCTCTCTCTCTCTCTCTCTCTCTCTCTCTCTCTCTCACACACACACATCAAGATGAGAGGCAGAAAATGTTGTATATTCACTATAAAGCCAACTTTCAATGTAGATACGCAAAATTCATTATATTATTTAACTTGAAATATAATTGTTGCACGCTTTTATAATCGATTTATTATCTATGGAAACACAAGCACGTGGACAACACATTTTCGATACCAGTTGTACTCGATTATATAAATATTTCTCGATTGAAACCAACCGATTAGTGAGTCATTCTTCGAAGAAAAGCCAAAACTCGCTTACATGGGGCATTAACTATGACAGGAATTCTCCCTAAACTCCTTCCTTTAATAGGTTGTTATTTGAGTTTTTTACAGTGAAGAAATAGTACTATACTACTTTGAAATAACATTGCTTGAAATATTATTACGCCATAAGTTCTAACGTGGGAGTGGCGGGGTGGATGTGTGAACCCTGACCTCAGTATCACAGTAAATCGATCAATCACACAATATACCCCAATTATAACCGAAAGGGCCACATAAGGCCAGGTTGAATGGGCTATTAAAGCTCTATAATGAAGCAAAATGAAAGAAAACAGAAGATCATAGTTTCTTAACCTGTGGTCTACTGCTAATTGCTACAAGTGATTGCTTCATTAATAGGCTGAACTGCCCATGGTAAACTTCCGGTGTTATGTCTTGCGGTTCGCACTAATGACCTGTCATCGAAGCATCATTTTTTAGTGATGCGTAGATAGATGGCAGGGAGGATAGTGTGATTCGCTTGCATAGCTAGGCGGGGTTGTCGCACGGAAGGTCCAGGGTTCGAATCCTGGGTAAGCCACTCATGTCTGTTGTTTTTCTGTTGTCTAGTGTTCTACTTTATTTCCTGCGAGTGTCTGATAACATACCTTTATGTTTGTCTCATATTAATTTACTGTTTACAGGCCTCGGGTTTCCCTTCCTTATGTGTTATAAAGGTCTACTGACACCCAGGGGATTTATGGAAGAACTCTAGTGGGTCCATGTACATAACATAAAATGTAAAATGTTTTTTTTTTTAAATTATACTTTCATGTAACTTTTTTTTTCAACAAGGGGTCCATAACATTCATCGGACAATCAAAGGGGTCTTCAGCCTTCATCGGACAATCAAAGGGGTTAATAGCCTTCATCGGACAATCAAAAGGTTCCCTAGATTTCATTTGAGAATCAAAGGGGTTCACGGCCTTCCTCGGACAATCAAAGGGGTCCACGGCCTTCCTCAGACAAAGAAGTTCACGGCCTTCCTCGAACAATCAAAGGGGTCCACGGCCTTCCTCAGACAATCAAAGGTGTGTGTGTGTCGTGAAATATTCTAATCCACATATATAAATTAAAAGGTAAATATAAAGCCTAACAAATAAATTCGAATAAAGAAAAGAGCAATGGTAAAATAACAGTGCTGTCACAAAGAATGTACTCGAAATCCCCCTTTGTTTTATGCTTCGTCTGCAAATTGTAACGTTTTCACGTTAAATATAAGCCACTGCATAAATACAAGCGTTTCCACAACACATTAAAACGGGTATTGCATTTCTAAGAAAAACATTGAGAGGCACACTGCGTAATGACCTAAATTAAGCCTAACATTAATTATACTACGTTACCAAAACGAACGAACAGATGGACTAAAGGATAGAGAGAAGGGAGAGGCAGAAAGCCGAACACGTGCAACACTAAACACGCGTCGCGCGATACACAATTGCTGCCATCACGCGTGTAAGGCCACATGCACTAACTTTATTTCAAATCGACAGTGATAAAATTCACTACCCTTCCCAGAGTTAGGTTTTAAAAAACCTGGAAAACGCTTATTAGAAAAGATGACATTAGATGGGTTTACGTTTGAAAACATTACAGTACCCAGACAGCACATCTTCGAAACAGGAGGTAGAAGAAATTGCATATTTTGAACGCAGCCACGTAGCTCTTTTAAATTTGTATATTTGGGTTCCTTAGGGCTTGCTGACAAAGAATATGTAAAACGTTACGCAAATAGTCTAGGAATTAATAAATTATAACCAAAATAAAATAGTGGGGATGCCTGACAGCATGAAATCATTTCTGCTCATAAAATTTTTTTTTAACGTGTTTGAAAAAACCTTACGTACGGAAATAGCCTACCATGTTAACTCCAAATTGATTGGAGCGCAACAAATATAAGACTAAACACGATTGGTCGGACTATAAATACTGTCTTTCGTTGTCAGGGGAAACGGGAGTAGGAGTATTTTTTGAAAAGATGTGTGGACAGGGTTTCATTGGTTAGAGCTGCGAATATACACAATTCAGAGCGTTAGTTCGAGACCACTAGTTCAAATAAGCTTGATGAAGCAACAGTGCGTTGAAGCCAGCTCATATTTTTGCTAAATAAAAGCCTGGAACATAAGCAGATGGGAATTTGTGCCAGTATTTGTGCCAGAATTCATTGCTAGTCAACGTATCTGTGTATTTCCATGAATTGTGGGACTGTGGTCTTAACGTTATTGAGCAGCACCTGGTCAGAGCTTTGCTGAATCCAGAGTCGGACAGCATACTCCTTGGTCCATTTAGCTATCAGTGAGGTGTCTCCAGAGCCCAGGGGAGAAATCGAGCAGAGGAGTCTTTTCCTGCCGCCATCACGCAAGATAAGCTGATGTGGCCAGCTGAGCTCAACATTATGTACCCCCATCTTAAAATGACCGTGTAAAATACAATTAAGAGGGGAATTTAATTGTTTTAATATCAGGAACTGAGAACATCTCCAATACTAGTTCCAATAAAGACAAACTATTGAAGTCATGATGACAAATACCAACAGAGCTTGAACAAAACAAAACCAGTATTACCTCATATTACTACTACACAACTAACACACATAGGATACTATTAAAAATAGATGTCACTACAAGATTCATATTAATAAATTCTGTACATATAACTTGTAATTAAAATTGATTGTGACTCCTGGTTCCTTTGTATTTGAATCAGGACACATATACATTCATGACAGCAATGAATACATATTGTTATTTGAAAAGTTATCAGTGACTCCTTTAAGATATCCTTGTAGAGTGTTTTATGTATGTGAGTGTCACAGTGTTGTCAAGTGTAGTGGAATAAATTAAATTGTTTATCTGTCTGTTGTTGTTTTGACTTACACTTCATCATACACATACCCTAGACATATAACGTAGTCATCACACTATTCCAGAATAATTCTGACTGAGGTATACATATGTGGCAGCAAGTAAGGTTATATATAATACACTACTCTTATTAGATATATATATACCTTCACAGCTGATCTCAGTCAGTACACTAAGTCCCCTATAAATATTTATAACATCCCACTTCACCACATATATTGGGGTCTCGCTCTTGGGATTTTGAATCTTTACCTATTAAAAATATTGGGGGAAATTCACTTCAGGGAATAATAAGAATTAAAAGGTATCCTTGGGTGGAATTAAATAAGGTTGAGCTCTCGGTGCCTGTGTTGTCCATTAGATATATATTTAGAGATTGAATTGTTAGTTAGACATTGTATAAACTTACCTGATAGACAATGGCGGACCTAGCCAAATTTCGATCTGCTGCTGTTCAGACTGCAAAAGAGTTAGGATTAGATGGGCAAGTTATGGTTGCCTATGTCACTACTGAATGTGACAAATTTATTGAACGCGAAGAAAGAAGGTTTGAAGCCGAAAGAAAGTTAGAGGCTGAAAGGGAAATTAAGAGGTTACAATTTGAGGCTGAGGCTGAGACTAAGAGGTTGCAGGCTGAGGCTGAGACTAAGAGGTTGCAGGCTGAGGCTGAGACTAAGAGGTTGCAGATTGAGGCTGAGGCTAAGAAATTGGAGGCAGAAAGAGAAGACAAAAGATTGGCTGCAGAAAGGGAAGAGAAGAAATTAGCTGCAGAAAGAGAAGAAAAGAAATTAGCTGCAGAAAGGGAAGCCGAAGAAAGAAGATTGACTGCAGAGAGGGAAGCAGAAAAGGAGGAGAAGAGATTACAAAGGGAACATGAGTTACGACTAAGGGAGTTTGAGTTTCAGGGCCATGCTCCTGAAAATGGTGCCAGTCCCTTTGCCTCTGATGCTACTGCTAGCCAGGGAGCCTCAACCTCAGCTATGAATTTCCATTTAGATCATTTTGTTGAGAAAGACGATGATATAGAGAGCTATCTAAATAGGTATGAACTATTAGCTACCACGTATGGGTTAGAGAGAGAAAGGTGGAGCTTAAAGTTATCTCAGGGACTTCGTGGGGCAGCTTATGAAGTTTTTGCTAAAATGAGCAGAGGTGATCAGGAAAATTATGACATGCTAAAGCAGGCTCTTTTGTTAAGATATGAAAAGAATGCAGAATTTTATAGAAAAAAATTTAGGAATGCTAAACTACTGTCAGGTGAAACCTATCACCAGTTCTGCACGAATAGAGACATACTTGGAGAAATGGACTTCTCTGGGGAAAACCCAAGATCTTAAGGAAATGGTCCTTATAGAGCAATTAAGAGAGTCCATGGCTCCAGACCTGAGAAAGTTTCTCATGGAACAAGGTGCAGAGAGGCTGGGTGAGTTGCTAAATGTTGCTGAAAGGTATCAAGCAGCTCAAGCAGAGGTAACAGGTAATAAAAAGAAACAAGTGGATAACTTTAGGGCACCACAGGACTTTAATAAATTTGATCCTAGGGATCAAAACAAAGGTAAGCACCAATTTGATAGGCCACAGTATGAAAATAAAAATAAATTCCCACAATTCGATGAAAGGAAATATGATGAAAGAAAATCTTTCAACCAAGGAAAAAGGTGGTGTAAAAATTGTCAGATGGACAATCATGACACTGACCGTTGCAGAAGGAAACCTGTGTATATGGCCACCCTTCAGGTCAGGTCGACCTCAAGACAGGAGGAGGATATTATGTTAGATACCACTCCAGAAGAGATGAGGAAGGCACAGGCTGGGGATAAAACACTCAAGCCTTGTTTCAGAAAATTGTCAACTTGTCATACAACTCCAGGCAAGGGAGATTTTTACATGAAAAACAAGTTGATGTATAGGAAGACTGGAGCTAGATCCAAAGGTCAGGGACAGCTGGTACTTCCTAAAAGATATAGGGCAGACTTAATAAGGAGCCTACATGTGAAACCAGATGGGGACCATGAGAAGATAGGTACCATCATTCAAAAGGTGGCTCACAATTATTATTGGCCCAAAGCAAGATGGGACATTGAGAATTTTGTAGAAAGGTGTAGCATAGCACATGAGGGAACACCCACAAGTGGGAACATGGATCAGGACCTGGACACGCCACGGGGCAAAATTAGGCCTGATAATAAAATGAAAAATAGATTTGATAAAGTGGACCAAATGGAATGGGAAGCCCCTTTTCACGGACAAGCTTCACTTAACTGTTTTACAATGGCCACTATGCGGAGAGTGCAAAAAGATGTCTTACCCCAGGATAAGCCGAAAATCCCTCAATCGGACTTAAACAAACTGGAGGAAGAAGATGTAGAGAGGAAATCTCTCATCAAGAATTTTAAGTGGGGAGACAGCCCCAAGAGAAAAATTGGTAGCGGTCGTTTTGTGCATGATAATTCTGGGAGGAAAAATCATCACTATAGAGCTTCGAGTGGAAGAGACCATACCGGTGCATGGACAAATTGGTCCACAAAATTAAAGGTCCATATGTAGCTTTGTTAAGAACGTGGACTGATGAAAAGGCAGAGGAAAACATTACATCTTCATACCAATATGTGAATGAGCTGACCACTCGTTTAAAAACTGGCTGGAAACTTGCCAATGAAAATTTGAGGCAAGCCAGGAAGAAACATGCTGCCTATTATAACAGGAAGGCGAAAGACAGAAATTTGGCTGTGGGAGAGAAGGTACTGCTTCTTCTCCCCGGGAGTCAGAATAAGTTACAAATTGGATGGCAGGGTCCATATACCGTTCTAGAGAAGGTGTCTAGAACAAATTATAAGATAGATAAGAAAGGGAAAGAAAAAATCTATCATGTGAATCTCCTGAAGAAATATTTGGAAAGAGAACATCAGGAAGAGACACACTTGTTGACTTTGTCCATCGCCATGGAGATGAAAAAGGAACCACTTTCATCATTTGAATATCCATTACACCCCTGTGAGACAGCAGCACAGGTGAAAATCAGTACACATTTAACGAAAACTCAGAAAGAGAGAGTGCAACAGGTTCTAAATAATCATGCAGAGGTGTTAACAGACCGACCAGGGCATACAAACCTATTGGAATATGATATGAAACTGATAGACCCCACACCTGTCTGTATGAAACCATATTCGATTCCGTTTGCTAAGGAGAAAGCTTTGAAGGAAGAGATAGACTATCTGTTGAAGGAAGGAATTATTGCGCACAGTGAATCTTCGTATAGTTCCGGTGTTGTACTCTTAAGGAAGCCCTCTGGAGAACATAGACTCTGTATAGATTACAGGAGACTGAATGCTATTACAGAAGGACAGGTGGATCCATTGCCGGATACAAATCAGCTGGTTGCCAGTTAAATAAGGCTAAATATTTCTCAAGGGTGGATCTGAGTAAAGGATAATATCAGATTCCAGTAAAACCTGAGATCAGACAAAATTGTTGGATGTAAACATTTAGGAGGAACGTAATGAATCCCTGAGTTGCCTCTTTGATTGAGGATATTCCGAATGTTTCATACAGGATAATAAGAAGATTATGGGATCCACTACGAAAACTCTGCTATCACCAGGTATATGTTATCTCCTCATAACGTACATTTTGAGGGAAATATAATATTCTCTGGACATGTCATTGCGCAGACTCAGAGAAGAGAAATGGTGAATACGGGTTGCGAAGCAGCATTAAGACAAGCACTCACACTTGCGGCTGTTCAGTAACATAACCGAAATATATTATTGGTTGTAGAAGTCTGAGGCAGATTTCATGAGTAGTGCCTACTCTGAATGGACCCAACTACATAAAACCATGATAGCACCACAGCAGAGTAAAGTCAAGTTGACTTACATTTATCTATGTGTATATAGAATAAAGGACTGACATGGGATGTCTGTTTTAAGAGGGGAGGTGTCGTGAAATATTCTAATCCACATATATAAATTAAAAGGTAAATATAAAGCCTAACAAATAAATTCTAATAAAGAAAAGAGCAATGGTAAAATAACAGTGCTGTCACAAAGAATGTACTCGAAATCCCCCTTTGTTTTATGCTTCGTCTGCAAATTGTAACGTTTCCACGTTAAATATAAGCCACTGCATAAATACAAGCGTTTCCACAACACATTAAAACGGGTATTGCATTTCTAAGAAAAAACATTGAGAGGCACACTGCGTAATGACCTAAATTAAGCCTAACATTAATTATACTACGTTACCAAAACGAACGAACAGATGGACTAAAGGATAGAGAGAAGGGAGAGGCAGAAAGCCGAACACGTGCAACACTAAACACGCGTCGCGCGATACACAATTGCTGCCATCACGCGTGTAAGGCCACATGCACTAACTTTATTTCAAATCGACAGTGATAAAATTCACTACCCTTCCCAGAGTTAGGTTTTAAAAAACCTGGAAAACGCTTATTAGAAAAGATGACATTAGATGGGTTTACGTTTGAAAACATTACAGTACCCAGACAGCACATCTTCGAAACAGGAGGTAGAAGAAATTGCATATTTTGAACGCAGCCACGTAGCTCTTTTAAATTTGTATATTTGGGTTCCTTAGGGCTTGCTGACAAAGAATATGTAAAACGTTACGCAAATAGTCTAGGAATTAATAAATTATAACCAAAATAAAATAGTGGGGATGCCTGACAGCATGAAATCATTTCTGCTCATAACATTTTTTTTTAACGTGTTTGAAAAAACCTTACGTACGGAAATAGCCTACCATGTTAACTCCAAACTGATTGGAGCGCAACAAATATAAGACTAAACACGATTGGTCGGACTATAAATACTATCTTTCGTTGTCAGGGGAAACGGGAGTAGGAGTATTTTTTGAAAAGATGTGTGGACAGGGTTTCATTGGTTAGAGCTGCGAATATACACAATTCAGAGCGTTAGTTCGAGACCACTAGTTCAAATAAGCTTGATGAAGCAACAGTGCGTTGAAGCCAGCTCATATTTTTGCTAAATAAAAGCCTGGAACATAAGCAGATGGGAATTTGTGCCAGTATTTGTGCCAGAATTCATTGCTAGTCAACGTATCTGTGTATTTCCATGAATTGTGGGACTGTGGTCTTAACGTTATTGAGCAGCACCTGGTCAGAGCTTTGCTGAATCCAGAGTCGGACAGCATACTCCTTGGTCCATTTAGCTATCAGTGAGGTGTCTCCAGAGCCCAGGGGAGAAATCGAGCAGAGGAGTCTTTTCCTGCCGCCATCACGCAAGATAAGCTGATGTGGCCAGCTGAGCTCAACATTATGTACCCCCATCTTAAAATGACCGTGTAAAATACAATTAAGAGGGGAATTTAATTGTTTTAATATCAGGAACTGAGAACATCTCCAATACTAGTTCCAATAAAGACAAACTATTGAAGTCATGATGACAAATACCAACAGAGCTTGAACAAAACAAAACCAGTATTACCTCATATTACTACTACACAACTAACACACATAGGATACTATTAAAAATAGATGTCACTACAAGATTCATATTAATAAATTCTGTACATATAACTTGTAATTAAAATTGATTGTGACTCCTGGTTCCTTTGTATTTGAATCAGGAATTTTGACTTACACTTCATCATACACATACCCTAGACATATAACGTAGTCATCACACTATTCCAGAATAATTCTGACTGAGGTATACATATGTGGCAGCAAGTAAGGTTATATATAATACACTACTCTTATTAGATATATATATACCTTCACAGCTGATCTCAGTCAGTACACTAAGTCCCCTATAAATATTTATAACATCCCACTTCACCACAGTGTGGCACAAAAAAGGTTATGAAACCGTGCCCTAGATATAGTGATATATGTTCCCAGCCAATGCTCAGTTCAAGACACATTCATTGACATTCCCCCCCCTCACCTTCTTTTTTATTTAAACTGCATGCTGAACATCTGTATTTACACGATTACGCAGGGCTGTCAGTTCAACTGAAAAACATTTAGTCTGTCACCAGTGGTAAAGTCACCTAAAAAACCCCAGGTCAGTTCTAGATGGCTTTCAGTATTAAGTGCACACATCTTCTCGTCCATAATCCACTGGTCAGAGGCATAGGATCAGTGACGTTCTCGAACAACTATCATGGCAGAAGAAATAGAAGAATAAAGAATAGATGCAGTCTTAATTTTAAAATGTGCTCTGAAAATAAGCTGAAGTGTTTTCTGTTTGTCTATTTTGTACTAATTATCTGATGATAGACTGATTATTTTAGAATTTAGATCAACCAAATTCCGTTAACTGAGAATGATCTTCACTATGAGTGAAATAATGGAGTAAAGAGACACAATGTCGACTAAAAATAAGAGCCTACACTAGATATCGTATTTTTCACTGTAGCTTCCCTTTGTCTTCACGAAAAAGCATAGAGGGATAGGCGGGGGTAGAGAGAGAGTTATTTTTTGCTTCCTTTGGTCGATTTTTGGGCTATTGAAAAGCGATGTTAAAATGTAATATCAAGAGATGTATAACCTCTTGTTTTGCTTTCTAATAAATTTAACACGTATGAAATTTGTAAACAGTGACAGTGGAAATAATGGCCTTAGTCTAACATTGGCGAGATTAAAAAACACACGAATGATGGAATTGAAGACTACCGTAAATAGGGTAAAGAAGGCATGGAAAGAACCAGAAAGGATGACACAAGATAGGACAAGCTTAGTGAGAATTCAGTCAAAGATTAACAACCACATGAAGCTTAAGGCTAATACCTTTTAATTGTGAGCAATCATCTTATGTTACTGATTAACAGATATTGACATTTACTGACGCATCTTAGAAATGCACCTTTTTTTATTTGATGGTGTATAGTGAAATATTTTCTTTCTTTAAAGGTCGCCATTAGCCTACTTCGGTAATTTCCTAATACTCGTGGCTGAACGCTCAGCAGTGAATATGTGTATAATATTTGTAGTTTCGTACCATTTAGAGTTAGGATTAGTATTAGGGTTAATCCTAACCCTAACTCTAAATGGTACGAAATTTACACATTATGCACATATATATTCACTGGTATTAGGGTCCCTAATCCTAACCTTAATACTAACTCTAAATGCACATTATGCACATATTCACTTGTGAGCGCTCAGCCACGAATATTAGGAAATTACCCCTTACCCCTACTTCTGTTTTAATGTTCGGTCTTAGGGGTATTCTGCAGCAAATTCATGACATATGCGAACAAGTGATAGAATTATGCAGCAAATTCATGACATATGTGAACAAGTGATAGAATTCTGCAGCAAATGCATGATATATGTGAACAAGAGAGGGGATTCTGCAGAAAATTCATGACATAATATGTGAACAAGGAATATAATTCTGCAGCAAATTCATATGTGAATCTGCAACAAATTCCTGGCATGTGTGAACAAGGAATGGAAAATAAAATATCGGAAAAAGGTATCTCCCTTTCCGAACCAACCATTTTGAACTGTTGACAGTTTTTAAAAGAATGTGTGAAGCAAAAGTCACTGAAACATTGGAGCAGACTATCTCGATAGGAAGATCTTTAAAGATGTAGCAGAAGACTTACGCAGCAGGTTTATGTTCTATTTCCTACAAGTGATGAAGTAAGCATGCGTAGTCATTGCTGTAAATAATTTCAAATTAATGTTTGATAACGGTGGAAATTGTTTCTGGAATATAATATCCACAAATCCTAACATCTACACGCACTAACACATTGTTACATTACGTGTTTTATATTATAGAGCACAGTAACTGTGGAAGTCATTTTTTTTTCTTAATCAGCGGCACTTGGGCTTTCAGCCCTTCGGCCCAATGACATGTCATTGTGCGAGGCTGGGGAACCTGTGGCCTTTCCTTCCAACACGGTCAGGAGCTTCGCTCCTTCCCATCCACAGAGGGTTTATCTCAGGAGCCGCGGCTAAGGTATTCAGTCAAAATCCCGGTCGATGACACTTCTTGGAAGTCAATAGAGTATATGACGTGAAACCCAACTATAACTATAATCGGGGTTCCAAATTTATGTGCAGATAGGTAGCTGCGACTGGTTCCAAAGTCTTTGTCGGAAAAAAGGGGGTAACTGGTCATACAGAGGACAATCCTGTAGAACATGCTCAGCTGTTTGTTCGTTTAATCCACATGTGCACAGTGGTGAAGCAGACAATCGTAGCTTGTGCATGTGTTTATTCAGTTTGTTATGCTCTGTCCTGAGGCGAAAAATAGTTATCTGTCCCTGCCGGTCGAGAGTGTGGTAGTCGTCATTGGGTTGATTCTGTTCTCTTCTGATAGTCTGGATAGCTCTCTTTTTCTCAAAGTATGTGATTTCATTATCTTCTTGTTCACATTCTCCTCCCTTTTTTGCAAGTTTATCTGCCTTTTCATTTCCGGGTACACCACAATGAGATGGTACCCACTGAAGTATGGTTCTCTTTTTGGCAGCTACCTTGTTTAGTTCATTTCTCAGATGCGGGAGTTTACCACCCTTGAGAGCTTGCAGGACAGACAGTGCATCTGTGAGGATGACTACCTGGTGGCAGTCAGAGTTGGTGTTATAAATCATATTTGCAGCTTGCTCTAGAGCTTGAACTTCAGCTGTATAGTTGGAATAGAATTTACCAGTGGGAATGTGCCTAGTCTCAGTGGTTGTCAGGATATGAGATAAAGATTCCTAACAGCATTTGTTGCTGATCCATCTGTGTAGGCATGTATCCATGATTGATCGGGATAGCTTTCTTGGATCATACTCAATGTAGCAGTTCGTTTTTGCAGATCATTATACTCATATCCACTTGTGAGACCACTGACTGATGTATTAATTTGGAGGGCACTGCTGGCCTGTTCCCATGGTACAGGGTATAGGGTGGGCTTCAGCGGTGTTGTCTTCATGGATAGGTAGGGTGGGCTTCAGCGGTGTTGTCTTCATGGATAGGTCTTCTTGATGCTGTCTTTTAAGTCTTTTTGCCCGATGCACACAGCTGCTACGTTTTAGACGTCCCAATGCCAGATCATCTAGTCTTGCCTTCATTGGGTGCGTTGGCATACTGTTGTACTTTTCCATCTGGATCATGCTTTTTGTGTCTCTTCTATAGGACAATGTTTGTAATCCAGCAGCTTTCTGCATCTCTGATATTAGTGTAGTTTTCATGGCTCCTGTAATGAGCCCGAGAGCTTGATTTTGCACCTTGTCCAAAGATTGCAGATGTGAGTTAGCAGCTGATGACCATGCTGCTGAGTCAAACTCTAAGTGTGGTCTTATTACTCCATTATAAATCTTCTTTAGAGTTCGTTCATTTGCTCCCCAGTTGGTACCTGCTAATTTTCAGAGTATGCCTCGTCTTCGGGCCTTTCCCTCTGCAATTTCAATATGCTTATTCCATGTAAGCCTTTGGTCAAATGTCACCCCAAGATAGGTGGGGTAGCTTTCTTCCTTGATCATGGTTGTCCCTAGGTGTATGTTAGCTGCTTTGTCCTTGGGGGCGAGGGAGAACAGTGTTGTGGAGGTTTTGTCTGTGTTTATTGTGATAAGCCATTTCTCTGCCCATGACACTAGCGTGTCTGCTGCCCGCTGCATTCTATAATTTGCTTATGTGACACTTTCATTAGTGCACCAGAGTACTAGGTCATCTGCATATAAGGCAGCTTTCACTCCTGCGGGGAGATCTTTCACCAGGTCATTGATGTAAACAAGGAATAGTGTTTGGGAAATTACTCCTCCTTGAGGTACCCCCTGATAGAGCAACACTTTTCTGCTCTGCAGACCATCAAGAGTGACTCTAGTTCTCCTGTTGTGCAAGTATGACTGGATCCATTTTATCATGTTGCCTTGGATTCCACTTCTCCTAAGTTTTGCAATAAGGCCATCTGTTACGCTTATGTTCGTACACATCAGTGCATTCTCTAAGGGAAGGCATTGATGTGAACCGATGAGGTAACACCTAGACGCACCACTAGTAAACCACTCTATTATAAGTATTAGAGACGTCAGTTTTCAGTAAAGATTAGGTATGCACGTCTGCGGTAGACTTGTAACGCCCTCTTGTGGCCTGTGTACTTGAAGGTGTTCGGACGCAAGTGTGAGAGCTCGGACTGTGTGTGTAGAAGTCCATTGCATAAGTTACAGATTCTATGAAGAATATATTTCTATGTGTGCTTGTGATGGATGGATTGTAAAGGAAAGTATTTAATACAATCTTAAACGACTTTTCAACGAGTTCGATATACAGTGTAATTCAGCCTACCGGTCGTTGTATTTTATTAATTGCTGATATGAAAATGCATGCCACCACTATTCATCAAAACTTGGAGCTCATCGTTTGTCCTGTGTAAAATAAATCTATATAAATGACTTTGGAGGGAACGTTCCTTATTCGCGTTGTATGTTGCAGTGTTCGTATGTTCAAGTCCTGAAAACACCTTTAACACCATCTTTCCACACCTTGTCAAAGGCCTGCTTGAAGTCGACCCAGATCGTTAGGACCTTTTTCTTCTCCTGGAAGGCATCTTCTACTGCTTGAGACAAATAGGTAACTTGGTCTTCTATACAGTAGCATTCTCTAAATCCAGCTTGTTCCGGTACCAGGATCTGCTCCGACTCTAAATACCATTTCAATCTGGGGTTGACTATTCGCTCCATAGTCTTCATATCACAGCTTGTGAGACTGATTGGCCGGTAACTTGCAGCCTCGGTCTTACATTTCCCTTTCTTTAGTATGGGTATTGTGATGGCTTCTCTCCATACTTGGGGTACCGTTCCATTCAACCAGCTGTGGTTGAATATCTCAAGCAGTTTTGTCTTTGCTGCTGAGCTCAGATTTACTAGCATCTCGTTGCTGATTTTGTCTGGGCCGGGTGACTTTTGGAACTTAAGCTTGGAAATAGCGTTCTGTAGATCTCCTAGTGTGATGGGTTCCCTCATTGGGGCAGGAGTATCTGTCTGTCCCATGGTTGCCAGTATTTCTTTTCGTATCTCTCTCTGATGGTCTATGTTAATGGATAAGTTGCTTTCTGAACTGTATCTTCTAGCAAACAGGTCTGCAGCTTGTTTTCCTCTGAGAAGTTTGCCACCTTCATCCAATGTGATAGTCTGCCTAGGCGAGGAACGCTCTTCATTTAGAGATTTAACTAATCTCCAAAGTTTCTTGCCGTCTTTCTCAAGGTTCAGCGATGCCGTTTTAGTTCTCCAGCTTTTCCGTTTTTCTTCTAGCTTTGTTCTCTGAAACTCTACTATGACCTTTTCCCATTTGTTGTGAGTTTCAAGTAAAGGCTGAGACTCTGCGTCCTTTCTAGCCCTGTCCATAGCTTCCTGGCTTTCTTGGAATGTGCTGGACCAGTATGGTGTGTAGTTACACCTGCATCCTTCGGGAATGGTTTCTTTTGCAGCTTGAAGTATGCATCTGTTGAAGTCTTTTACCACTTCATTAATGTCTCTGTTCTATACCTTGAGGTCAGACAGCAGCGTGTTCACCTGATGCCTGAATACACCCCAGTTGACTTTTTTGTGATTCCATCTTGTAATGGCTGGGACTGTACTGAGAGTTACACTCTGGACAGTAAGAAAGATTGGGCGATGGTCGCTTCCTCTTAGTTGGTCTCCTACTTCTCTACTTATGAGTCCAGCTATATCTGGGGTGGCGAAGGCAAGATCTGGAGTTAAAATTGTGTGCCATCCTCTGGAGTAGAAGGTAGGAGTATCTGTGGCAGTATTGACTAGGATTACAGAGTGGTCATCTTGCCATGTTTCAACCTCTTCACCTCTGTGATCTAGATGGTTATAGCCCCAGCTCTGGGAGTGGCTATTAAAGTCTCCAACTGCTATAAAATTGGTGGCTGGTACCTGTATAGAGCTGAGACTCAGGAGTTTGTTGTTTGGACAGTAATAGTTCAGGAGTTCTATTTCCATCTTGTCTACCTTTAGCTGCAACAGCTGATATTCTGCTCCATCCATGTAGGTTTTCCTTTCGTGTGCACGAATGTTATTCCTTACAAGAGTAAGTACTCCTCCTTTTCGTCTATCTTGTCTGTCGGATCTGAAGCATTGATATCCCCTTATTTTAAAGGTTTGATCTGCTTTCAAGTGAGTCTCTTGGATACAGCAAACACTGACTTGCTTCTCATACAAGATGTTTTCCAGCTCTGTCTTTTTGCTGTATCCAGCCTGCTTGCTGTTCACTGCCTCTGCATTCCAGTGCATCATGACAAGTGGCACTCTGGGTTTCTCTTTTTCTGTTTTGTTTCGGTCAGTAGTTCTCCTCCGCCGTCTGCTGACTCCACAAGACGGTCTAGAGGGTCCTCCAGTAGCTGAGGGTGGGCTCTGTCGATGCTCAGAGCCCGGCATTGCACCTGCCTGGTGGAGCTCCACAGGGCGAGCACCAGTACGAGATTTATTTGACGGTGTACTCATCCATAGAAAAAAGCGAGTTGCGTGATACTGTGGTTTCCGGTGCGCCTTCTGGCCCAGTATCTACGACTTCAGCACCTCTTCAACGGGAGAGTGGGCTCATCCCTAATATGTTTATGTTCCCAGTAGTAGACTATTCGCCTTCACAGAGCCACTTCCAGATATCCACCACCTGCCATCTCTCCATTGTAGAAATCGCCTGCATGCGGCCATCCAGTCAAGAGCCAGTATTAAGTCTGGTGCCCATGTGATTTCCCCAAGCTTAGTGTGCAATGCTTGGTTCTCAACATGCTGCACCACAGGGGGGATTGTGATGCTGAGCCAATTTGTGTTGTTTGCATTTCGCTCAGCCATCTCTCTCAACTCTGCACCAATAAGCGACATCGGGGACTTGACTGTGCCTCAGTACTGGGAGGCCCCGTTTCCGGGTACACCACACACAGCCAATTGAGGCAACGGTCGTCGCGGGCGCCGACAATGTCGTTATATCTGAATAGCCGTTGTCGCAAAGTTTTACTGTTTTATTTCCAGCTTGTTAAGTTTATGCAGATACCTTCTTGCTGTCATGATCCTAAGTAGAAGTTACATGCTTTGTGAATGGAGAAAATATGTTATAGAATTAACTATTATGAAACTCATTATTCATTGTTATAAGAATGCTTCTTCTTCTTCCTCGTTCGTCCAGAAAAAGGACGTTGGTTGCGTCGTGTTCGTTTACAGCGAAGCTGCGGTATTTGCGCCTTTCGGCCGACACATCCGACTTCCGCAAGGCATTTTTTTGGGACCGGGTTTGCCTTCCCTCTTCGATCCCTACTCCTCACCCAGACTGCAGTGATGCAGCCTGTTTCCAGGACCACCACGTGGAGGTGGAGTAGGGTCTTGGTCAGCTCTGGTTCGCTGATCCTAACGCAGGCAGTCAAGCTATGGGTCGCTTACTGCAATCCTCACTTTTGATGCGTCTTGGGTCCCGTTATAAGAATAATATACTGGTTTGCAAACTTAATTAAACATGCAAGGTGTGCCTTTGAAAAGACTGTTGGAAATATACTTGCTGTTACAATGATCTCTGAAAGTTCCGGCTATTTCTCAAACAGTCAAACAACAGCTTGTCTAACGCACCTCACCTCGTATTTCACTCTTCCTCTGCTATGACTCCATTAACTCTCTGTGACACTGACAACAATGATAGGGAACTGTATACCAAACAGAAGCTCAACTGACCATCAGAAGTTTACCCCAGTCAATCAAATGTTTTGGCCCTTTCCCCAGCGTAACACTCTAGAGCAGGTGTAGGCAACCGGTCGATCTTGATGTACCGGTAGATCCAAATCATTTGGTTAATCTCTAGGTGTAGAGAGGTGGAGAATTTTTAACCTAGGTAAATTTCGGACACGCCCTTTCCCACAGGCACTTAATAGCGCGGTGTCCTCGGGTACTTTCACCGCACTTCCTGTAAAAAAAAAAACCCCGCAATTTATCTAAAATTAAATCCATACCTGAACTGTATAAGATAGAAAGTGATATTTTCTTTACAGTGAAGTTTACTTTCTGTTACATATTTAGCTTTAATTTTGCACCGCTCTGATGATAGGATTTCAGGAATCACATCGTGCGTCAGAGATAAAAGTTACATATAGGTTGAATTTATTCATAATCCCAGATACTCAGAAACTTAAAACCGATAATATTTGATCACAGTAGATCGTTACAGAATTCAGTGTTTGTAACAGCTGCTGGGTTACCCACTCCTGCTGTGGGGTCTGGACCGGTTTGGAAATGTCTCCCATGTGTCAACCTCCTGTTGAAACATCAGCAAAAAGGTAGTATAAAAATGATTATTATCCACTGTTACGAACACACTAAAAGTTGTTTGGAAGCTGTGTTAAAAAAAAAGGACAATTCTTTGTTTGGGTCACTTATTTAAAAAAATGCTCCAATCAACTCATGTCAACATATCTTCAGCAACAAAATTGCCACAGACTGACTGATTCAATAGACTGACAAAACCATACACGTAATGTCTCCATCCACAGCTTTTACTGGAAGACGAACTTTGAAGACATGCACGAGTGATATTTTGCTCAACAAAGGCCCGCTGTCTGTCCTGTTAGTTCTCCTTTTGAGCTACTTACTGAGTCAAAGCACGTGCTCATGTATCGGTGGTTTCTGTATCAATTTGGTTGACATTATGAAGCTGCCAGCATCATGCACAATCTTACATTAGCCGCAGTCTAATGTTAATAATTAGTTACTTTAATCTAAAGTTAACTCGGCCCACTGTCATGAGTCACATACGTCTACCACGCTGTTACATCTTTATGTTGTTATGCTCGCGGATTCGTTATAATATTATTTTGGGTTTTTTCCCTTTGGCTTTGTGTTTGTGTGTGTGTATGTAAGGTAAAGGTAAAGGATCCCGCTGCATGCCCATTGAGGCATATTGGGAATATAGTGTTACGCCCATATTTTGTTGACCATCGGCACACTAGGGGTGATGTGGTTAGCATCACGTCGGCCGCCTTTAACCTTCCCAGAGTTCCCAGAGTGGCACCCAATTCATGAGGCTGGGTCGACCCCGGAGATGTTCGCGGTCTAAAAAATCCCACCTCAACTGGGGATCGAACCATGGAGCACTGAGCACGGAAGCCAGTGTACTAAACACCACGCTACCGCGGCTATGTGTATGTCCTTCTTTTAAAATTTATCGCATAAAGTAGTATTCCTAATTACTAGGAATTTGTATGCCTCTTTTGTGTGTATGGTCAATTAGTGATAGGCGGCAAGTTTGAACCTATAATTTGATATGTTACACCACTGTAGAATATAATTTTTTGTTTGTTTGGTTGGTTGGTTAGTTTGTGTGTGTGTTTGTGTGTGTATTTGTGTGTGTGTGTGTGTGCCTACTTTGAATGAGAGAAGTGGTGTATACTAGACTAGCTCGTTCTTAGTATGTCTTATATCAGGCGTTCTGACATCGGGTGTTACACTTTTTACACAGTCGCGCCACACCATCACAAACACTGTTACTAGTAGAAACAACTCTGTAGTGGTTTGATAAGAGAGAGTGAACGCGTACTGAGATGAGAACACTGGTCCAAGAGGAGTGGAGATAAGCGGGTGGATGAAGATAAAGGAAGACACTGTGGACTTTTGGGAAGCATGTCTGCAGGAGGTCGGTTAAGTTGCAGAAGAGAGAGGTGAGCAGAGTTCTCTGGGAGATAGCCTAGCCACAGATGGTTGAAAACGTTTTGGGGGATATTCCTACGTATATGCAAAAACTTGTTGCAATAAAATATATTTTCATTGTGTTACCTTGATTGTGTAACCTAGTACATTTTTCTCAACAGATTATAACCACAATTTAGAGAAGACCCAGGAACATTCTGTGCAAGATTTGTTTGCCATTCGTCGCTACATTTAATTTTTTCCAATGTCTTCTTAGATGTATATATCAATAGCTTGACAGTTCCTTGCATATTAAACACACATCTGAAGCGAAATACCTTGGCGATTACAGAACACGGACTTACTGTTGATGCCATTGGTTGCTTATCGCAGTGCTTGTTATAATAATTACCAACCATCTTCTTGACTTCATGTTTAAATGATTATTTTCCTGGTGACATAATCTTACTTTCATCAGTTTTCTTTTCGCTCCTTATAGAGCAAGGCGCCACCACAACAGCTGGTCTCTTACAGAAAGTTTGCACTAAAACATTCACAAGTTCTTACAGCGGTGGTTCTTGTAGCAACATGTTTTACAGTATGAGATTGCCAGCCTCATGCCAGTCTTACTTTCATTCATCATCATGCCAGTCTTACTTTCATTCATCATCATGCCAGTCTTACTTTCATTCATCATCATCATTTTCCTTTTCACTCCGCATGGAGCCACCACTGTAGTTGGTCCCCTCACAGGAAGGCCTGCACCAAGCAATCACATGCAGGTGATTTCTGTTGCAATTTGTTGTACATGATAACGTTGCCAACCTCATGCACAACTTTATGTTACACCTTGTACGACATGCACGAGGAAGCAGTCGCCACATCCTCTGTTTGTCTCACCAGAGACCCCCGGGCTGTACACGGGGGGGGGGGGGGGTGGGGGGGCGGGGAGGGTCTTTACTTTAGTTAGTTCTTTTTAAATGTTACCTAATAAATGTTAATGTCTTGTCAATGGTATTGTTTTCTCAAAGAACGTTAACAATCCATGTTTTTCATGCGGCGTAAAATGCGTCAGATTTTGGTCTGTCAGATTCAAAGTAATTTGTCAAGGGATTGGGCTACGTGGGTCACCAAACGACAGACCATCTTAGTTATCATCACCGTTGGAACAATTAATGTGTTATGTCCCCCTGCGTCGTGTTCTGGTAGTGTTATCACTGAGTGCTGCCTCTTGTTGTGTTCCGAACACTCTCCCTTCATCTGGTTCCAGGCCGCTCCATCAAAACGCTTGTGCTGAGATAAACGCATTTTTCTTACAGACGTGACGGAAGCGTGTCACTCTTAAGGGTGCCAATGTTTATTCAAGGCGTGCCTAAGGGCAACACAGAAGAAAGAAAGCAAACTAGTTTGAAATTAAGTTGACAGAACAGTACTAGTGGGAAATATGAACAATATTAACATTAACAGTCAGAAACAAGAAGAAAGAATTGGACCTACTACAGTGGTACCCCCATACTCCGGAAGGAGCCAGAGAAAAAAAGGGTTTCCAATTTAGAGGCCATACAATAATGGAGTTTATTTGCGAAGATGAATAAAAGGTACCATGTAAACAGACACATAAGATAAATTAGTGTGACGAGATCTCGGCACAATGTAGCGAAAAATAAGAACAGATAAAAAGGTAAAGGCTGTTCTAAAAATACAGCCGTAGGGGTGTGAAGTGTTAGAGACTTCATTATGCTAAGTCTCAGCTTTAACAGTTTGGCTGACCAGTTCTCTCCCTTGCTGTCGTTACCTTCTCAAGAGCAGAGTTAGGTATTCATTTACAGCCCAGTAGACTGTAGCGGGAAGCTGCCAGATTTCGGTCCCGGTAAATTTGGATCGAGATGCAAACACTCTAACCACTCTACCAGTGTCCGCAAGAGCAGATATAAAAGGTAAATTATGGTGACCAAAGCTTGATTCAAGTAGGGTGGACAGACTTTGACAAAAGAGAGACAAAAAATAAAAATTAAAAGTGAATAGATTTTGGCCAAGGGAGCAGACGATAGACTTAAGGTGACCAAAGTTGAAAAGGGAAAGGGACGGGGGGGGGGGGGGGGGGGGGGCGGGGGGGGGGGGGGGGGGGCGGGGCGGGGGGGAGGGTCTGGGGAGGGTGGCTGGGGGGGGGGGGGGCGGGGGGGGGGTGGGGTGGGGGGGGGGAGGGGGGAGGGGGGGGGGGGGGGGGGGGGGGGGGGGGGGGGGTGGGGGGGGGGTGGGGGGGATGGGCGAGGAAACACTTTACCATGCCAATTCAGAATACTTCAAAAATATTGTTACATGTAAAAGTAATATTAAAACAGTCAGAACATAATATGGCGAAGGCGATCACATCTTCCCCAACATCATGTACGTAGCGGTCTTTATGAATTATGTTGTTGTTTTCCATGCGTTGTTGTTAACCGTCAAGTTCCTTCTCTCTTAGTCGTTATGTATATCTTTTTCTTTCACTTTTGCATATTTGTCGTAAATTTTAGATAGGTTAGAAGATAGTTATGGTCCCGTCTTAGCAGAGGTGATAGTGATAAATATGTGAGGATAAAGCGCGCATATAGCCATGATGTTCTGTTGACATTAATTCGTTAAGACACGGACTGATAATTATATATATTCAATTGGAATCAAATTGATGTATGCTTTACTATGAACAATGCTCATGATATCGTCACCTATTTTTCGAAATAAATCGTGTTTTGTGGACTCAAAATACTTGGACTTCTCCAGTCGATATCATCCAATTATTATTCATTTTTCCAGCATTCGCGTACTATACAAAGAAAGCACGAAATTAAAATAATGAATGAAAGCCAAGATAAATTTCAAGACATGGCCAGAGGTTGTGAACACCTTTTATTTACTGCTCAGTTAGACTGAATATGCAAGGACAAACTACCTCAACAACAACAAGTTTCAAGCAACCCGACACTCAACAACTGGTGGCCAGTGTGAGGAACGAAAATTTTTTTCTTCAATAAGGTTACCGAAGTCTCATTCAATGGCCAAGAACTGTTTACAATTGGAAAATACTCACGTGATGTGCGAAAGTATGACCAAATACGCATAACGACTAAAGGTCAAACACACGTCATCAACTTCTGCGTACATGAAAGTCAAGTCGGCAACCGCTAACACAGTCTTTGTCAAATGAAAATACTGCATCAAGGTAGACCCAAAGATGGAAAAACTCTATCAAGCAATCAATATCAGTTCACGACATTGGTCTACGCCGTTGGTGCATACTGACATTGACCGGAGTAGATAACTGAGCACAAAAAGATAAGTTTTATTGTAACCTTTGTCGGTTAAATATGCATACACTATTCCATTTCACCTTTATATAAGCATGTCGTATTACTATCATTTGTAAATGTTATATGTGTTTTCTGTTTGTTATTATTTTAGGCGGGAGGTTGGCGAGGCGAATCATAACCTATTTTATGTCTCTCAGGATGACCGAATCGGTTTTGATCGATCTATAGGGCAGTGAAATATTCTCATTTTGCAGAGAACCCCATTGAAGATTATGCCGATGGGTACCTTTGTCTGTATTTGAAAGTATTTGACTTTAAGTGTTAGGTGTGAAGTTTTGTAACATTACTGTTGTATTTTGCTGTATTAAGTTTCATTTTTATTCAGTTCTAGTCATATGTTTGTAAACTATCTTGTTCATTCTGATCTTTCTATCATTTAGTTCATAGATATTTTAATAACCGTTATATGAGTCCATGTCTACGTCATCAGTTTACGTGTAGGTAGGTCTATCTCGACCTAGTTTTTCCTTGACATTTCAGTACTTCCGATTGTTTTACTTAATTCATAAAATCATTTATTTCTGTGAAATTGACACTTTTGTATCGTACTACTGTTTGTAAATCTTTGGTTAATGTGCGTATTGTAGTTATTAATTTCATAGATTGATAATATAATTATATTGTTATAAATTGATTCTCTATAAGATAGTAAATTAATTTAATTAATTTTTATTAAACTACATGATGACTTAGGTGATGTCATCAAGTTGCACTATTGGCCCAAGACACTAGTCTTTATTCATTATGACTAGGGCATGATGCCATAATATAATAATACATTATTGAAGTAAGATAATTTTTATCGAATAAATGCTTGGTAATCACACCATGCAGAGGTGATGAATTAGGAAACTATATTAGATACAATAAATATATAATACATTATGATATTAATAAGGGAAGATGCCCATAGGTAATAAGTGAGATTAGTTGATGCATGAAATAAATTCAGCATCATAAATTAATAAAGGTATAATAAATTGGTATAATGTAATGAGTAAACATTATTGATATAAATTATTTAGTTACAAAATAGTTGTGGAACTTACAACTAATAGTACTATAATATTGTAGTTGATTATATTGAGTTTTAATCTATTTTTACACATACATATAATTAAATATTTAACTGAGGAGGCATACTGTTGAATTAATATGACTACTCTTGACACCTTTGTTAAGATTGGGAAGGATTATGGTTACAAAGGACCAGAACTTCGTCAGTTTGCAGAAATGCAACTGGCTATTGCAAAGCATTATGAAGAAGAACGTGAACTTAAATTAGAAAAGCAAAGAGAAATTGCTAAACAGGAGAAAGAAGAACTTAAACGAGAAGAAGAAAGAAAAGTGGCAAGAGAGGAAAGGGAGGAAATTGAAAAGGAAAACAGAAGAAAACAGGAAAGAGAAGCAGAGGAAAGGTTAATACAGATGCGTATGGCTGAATTAAACTTAAAAGCTCAAGTAGCTTCAGGTGGAAATAATAATACTGATACACATAATGGATCTTCATCCAATCAAAATAAGATTTATTATAACTTTAAATTACCACATTTTAAGTTGAACTTTGACGACCTATCATCATACCTAGTGTTACATCGGATTTTCCAGCCGATGAACAAAGTGTATTACCACAACTGACACAGATTTCTATCGTGCTTTATTGTTCCATTTTTGTTACCAGTTTTATTCTGGTATTCTCAGCTAACGTCTATGTGTACCGGTTTCTGACCACTGTCTTGTTTGTATTATTAATTTTAGAAATACTTCAAAATGGTAGAGCTTCTAATGCCGTGCTGACAAACACGAATAGTGAGGTAACGGTCTGAACTTTCAATAATATCAACTGATAAGTCCGTGGGGTTCAGAGTCCGAACAAATACAATTTAATAGCACATCACATCCAAGTAAATACAGTTCATCAGAATTCAATTAATACATCATAATTCGTCACTTGAATCATATTCCTTAAGTCGTGTTACAGTCAAGCTATTTACTCGTGATTCCTAGATTGGCAATCCGGTATTGAACAACTCAACTTACGCGACTAAGGTGACCTTCTTGGATACTTTCAATAAATGTTGCTCCCTAATATATATTCTCCACTTCAAAACATAATCCCTCTCATCACTGAGGTATAATATTGTATCCACAAAATATAGGCTGACCCAAACACCTATTCATCAAGAAAATCCTTGATATAAATATCCTTCTACTGGGAGACTTCAAACTTCCGTCCGTCTAGGACCAAGTACAATAAAAATGGGTACAATTACAATGTCGTCACGTGCTACTTTATCAACGTGACACGTGTAGCGGGAGGTTATTTAAATTTATTTATTATGTAAGAGTATGCCAGTAAAGAGTTCTGGTCTTACAAGTAATACCCCAGTCTTAGAAATAAGCACTGGTGTATTGTTATCATAAAAATAGTCAGACTGTGAAAACCCTGGCCCAGTTGGTAAGAAGTAGTACCAGGATTTAAGGTGTCTCCTCCCTGTGACTATCTTATGATTACTTTTATTCTAGGGGATAAGTAAAATGAACATTCACTGAAACCACAAATGGAAGAAGTGAATAAATCCTCAGGTACAGTTAAAATAGTTTAATAATTACACTAATATTCTATTTCTACTAGTTGGAAAAGAGTATACACATATATATATAAAAATATTCACACAATTACTATTATGGTCTGTTTAGACTTCAAGATCTTAAATAATAAAGTTACTGAAATCTCTGTTATTAGTCCTTTGAATTTAAGGATAACTGTCATCAGTTGACTGAGTTTATGTATGGTTACTTATTGTGTTCAACTATTGGCTGTTTCACATGTATAGGTGGTCAGTGTCAAACAGGACACTTATCTTTCCAACTTGATACTGCTGAAACTGTCCTTTGCTGATATCAGACTTGGTAGGCCCAACAGTAGGGATGCCAATGACCAGCTGAAGTTCACTCTTTGGGGTCCTGCACTTTTGTGGGATGGCCTCGGATGAACTGCACCGGCTTCTGATACTGGACAGTCTGGTTTGAGTTATTTCATGGAACCTGCAACATATCAGCCTTGGCTAGTATCTGGCTAGACTTGTAGTTGACTAGCACAGATGTCAGACCAGTCAGTCAGTCATCAGATAAGGTCAAAGCATTAATTTTTACAGTCATAACAGTGTAACATAAGTCAGTTCAATGAGTTATACAGACAAGTTCAGTTCAATTAAATATATATCAGTAATAAACATCATCTGGTTTATTCCGCTCCTATACATCCCTTCATATGCTATAACTTGATCCTTCCAAATCATATCAAGTACAAATTCAAATACTGATGCTATCCTTAGCATCTACCCAAAATTAATACATAAAATAAATAAAGTGAGTGACCACGTGATCAGGTTGCTTTCTACTGAAACTGGCTGTAGAACACTCCAGTTTACTAGCTGTAAATGGGTACGAAGTTGTGCGCTCGAACTAGGGAAGGCAAAGGCAGCGAGGAAGGGGACTAATCACCTAACCTCGTAAAAGCGGTATCTTCCATGCTGAAGCTTCTAACAATTTATTTCCCTAAGACAATCTCTGGTCATGGGACTGCCTTTATCTTCGTAAGCGATAATGCATTTAATATCGACGAGATACAGCATTAAATATAATAAATATTTTTTATTTGGCTGTGGGGCTAGTTTTGATACATTTTTGTACAAGCAACCATCTTCCACTAAGCACATGAATAAATCATATTAAAATAATAATACGTTATATCAATGAATATTATACAGGCATATTTTGTGAATTCTAAATGAACCTGTAATACAAAATAAAAGAAATTATTATACAGGATAGTTATCGTAAATTCGCTTACCCTCAGACTCCAGACACTTAGACTGAAATTTTCTGGCGATCCGCTCACACTTCAGATGGATTTAGAGTCGTGGCGTTATCTGCCCTCAGTCTTGTCTCAACCTCTTGCGTTGTGTATCTCTCTCAGTTTACCGATCCGCTTTAAATACGTATAGCGCGGACGTATCGGAGAGTACCGACGTCACAGCTTAAACCTAACCTGAAAAAATCCTTCCCGAACCGTGATTTCAGCCGATCTGTGCGTCGACTGAAATTTTGCCTTTCTCATTCTCAGCATATATAATATCCATATTGTTCCATCTTATCTAGTTTTATTCAGCTGATAAAACTCTATCTTCCTATCCATGTAAATTCCCAAACTGTTATTTGTTGATTTTAATATTTAGAACAGAAGTGAGTTTACGTGCTTTTAGCGTAACTGTGGGCAGCCGAAATACGCATATATCTCCGTAAATGAGAACTTCCTACCGTTCCATCTTATATGCAGTTATACACCATCCTTCCCTGTACTGAAATGTAAAATCCTTTTCATACGGATTCCCTTCGTTTATTTTTTATCGATGGCGATTTCCTCTGTCCGATACACATTTCGCTGATACGCCGCCATTTTGAAAGCGGTCACTCGATCGTAGATGGGTTTATAAATCTAACTGAACTCATTTGCAATGACTTGAAACCAATTTTGCGACAACACGTCACATTAAAACTAAGCAAATTATACGCCTCGCTTTCAACACCGTGAAGCGCAAAAACGATAATATATCTCTATTGTATTTCAACAACTAAAATGTGCATCTTTTATCAGATCTCACTACCTAGTTGCTACAAATCATATATCCTCTCGTAACATTCCCCTGGCCGACGGGGGTTAAAAAAAATCTAATCTATAGATTTTATTTTATTTTTTTTTTCTTATGGGTATGTGAAAAAAATGTTAAAGATTATCGATCTACGAATCACGTAATATCGTCGAAGATCGTAGTCAAATTTAAGTCCATGTCAACAACTATCTTAAAAAAAATACATGTCAAGTCAACAGAAAGAAATGTCAACTATCAAACTGTGACTAATCTCTAAATACTTATGGCTGTGAATAAAATTCTATCTTAATTAATAAGAGTAGGAAATAGTAATTAAAATTATACTATAGATTAATGAGTCATAATATTAACTAAATGTAGAGTGTGCAGTATGTTATAGAATATAATTTAACCTAAGTAAACGAAAGTAGGAATTAATAGCTAAGGAATGAAAAGAAATATTTTAAGGAAAGTAAGAGAATAGTTAATAATGTATGAAAAGAAAGTAATAGTAAGTTAATAGATTAGAATATAATAGATGTACGTAAGGAAAAAATATAGAAGTATCCTATAACTAACTTAATCTATGAATTAACAATATAGAATTACTATATATATAAATATTATGTTAAAGTAAGTTCATACATGCATATAAAATGAAACAATTAATTAGCTAGCATAACTATACTATCTACTTGTGTGCTGCTGTATGTATATTAATTGTTTTATCATTATATTATTTAATCATAATAATATTAAGTAATGTCATTTTTAAGGATATCTTGTCCTTATTTCGTAATGTTCCACGAATATCACTTTATGTAGTCACAATGAATTATCATTCCGACGAAAGTATATAAAAATATATCTGTAAGTCACTTTGTTCCTATTTTTCATTTTGCATTTTCAATGTATCATATTTTTCTTCTTCTTCTTCCTCGTTCGCCCTGAAAAGGACGGTGGTTGCGTTGTGTCTGTTTACGCCTAAGCTGTGATATATGCACCTTTCGGTCGACACATCCGACTTCAGCACGGCATTTTTTAGGGACCGGGTTTGCCTTCCCATTACGATCCGCACTCGCTCAGCCAGACTGCACTGCTGCAGACTGTTTCCAGGACCACCACGTGGAGGTGGAGTGCGGTCTTGACAGCTCTGGTTCGGTGGTCCTGATGCAAGCAGTACAGCTATGGGTCGCTGACTGCATTCACTATTTGCTGCATCTTGGGGTCCTTGGGTATCATATTTGAATTCGCCTGAGTTACGAACGGACACTAACCAAAGTCCGTGCACATTTCAACAACGTTGTCAATGTCAAGTGATTATTCGAATCGGATTGTTACAACTTTGAATGTGTGTAAAATTTTTCTTTGTCAATTTGTTTGACCTGGGATTTTGTAAGTTTGTAAACTCTTGAATAAAGATCAACAAGTGTCAGTTCCAAAACCAAGTTCTTGTTCCATGCGTTATTTATGTTCCCTTCATATATGGCAAAGGATTGCGCGATAGTATATCAGCAACTACATTCTCATGTCCTGGGATTGCCTCAATGGTGAAGTTAAATGGCTGTAGCAAGATCGAAAAACGGACCAGTTTGGCGTTCTTATGATTGGCTTTTCTAAGTGATGCTACTGCATGCTGATCAGTCTGGATCACAAAAGGAGCGCCTAACAAAAACTTTTCGAGTTTTTGTATTGCCCACACGACGCCCAACAATTCCTTATCTATCACTGAATAGTTTCGTTCTGTCTCGGTAAGTTTTCTGGATATGTATAGAGTTGGGTGCAGTACGCCGTCGTGTTCTTGTAACAGGGTACCTCCCAATCCGTAATTGCTCGCATCTGTACGGAGTATAAACATTTTTTTACTATCTGGTAATCTAAGAATAGGTTGCCTGGAGAACAAAGATATTATTTTGTCAAAAGTTGTCTGGCAGTCAGTTGTCCACATAACTTGTGTAGGCATATCTTTCTTCAGTAACGAAGACAAGACAGCCGTAATGGTTGACAAGTTAGGAATAAACCTACTATAATATTGGACTAAACCCAATAAGCTTCTAACTTGTTTTTTTTTGTTTGTGGAACTGATAGCTCTAAAATCTAAGACACATTTTGAGGAATAGTTTTTATTTGTCCAGCACCTATTATATGTCCTAGGAATGTTATTTCCTGAAAACCTATTTGCATTTTGCTAGGTCTGGCAGTTAAGTTATTAGTTCTTAAAATATCTAGTACTGAACCTAATCCTATGACATGTTCATCAAAGGAATGACTGAACAGACAGATGTCATCAATATAAGTGATGATGTCTGATCTGCAAGCTAAAATTCTTCGCATCATGCGAATGAAAGTTGCAGGAGCATTCATTAGCTCAAAAGGCATGACATTCCACTGGTACAGACCTTGCGGAGTCGAAAATGCTGTGTAATATTTTGCTTGTTCAGTTAAGGGAATCTGCCAATATCCCTTGGTTAAGTCAATTTTTGTGAAATATTTAGCAGATGAAAGACGAATAAGTAAATCGTCAATCAAAGGATGAGGTTCACTGTCTGGTACAGTTTGAGCGTTAAGTTTCCTATAATGTACAGATAATCGTATATTATTGTCTTTTTTTCTTACAATTACTAGTGGTGAAGCGAATGGAGAGTTACTATGTTCTTTAATTCCTAATGCTAACATCTGTTTAAGTTCTTGAGATGTTTTATCTTGAAAATGGATAGGTACAGAGTAAGGACGAAGTTTTATAGGAGTACTGTCCTTCAGTATAATGTCGTGAGAAATTATAAAAGTTTTACCAGGTATATCCGTCAGAATATCAGAGTAAGTTTCTAGAAGTTTAGTAATGAAATTATTTTCATCTGAAGTAAGTGAAGGTGAAATAGCAACATCCCTCCAAGATTCTGAAGATTGTAGTTCCGGTATAGGAAAAAACATTTCAACCTCAGGAAAAGATGATCCTTCTTCCTGAATTACAGAAAGACTAGAGTATTGATAAGAATCAACTGATTTGTCGTTCAAGTCGTGGAAGATAGACTGTAGATGAAGTGGACGAGTAAAGAACTCTTTCAACGTATTTACTAAAGGTTACCAGACGTGCAATTATAAAGGTTAAGACATTTAATATATTGCGATAGATGTTTCAATTAATGAACGCTTTATACACGATCGATTATGACGTGTATAGCGTTGTTTAGGACACAGTCGGTAACTAAGAAACGCTACCCTTTTCACATTGACCGTCAAGCTGTTAAGACGCGTATGACTTTCCTTCCAATGTTGGGCATGGTATTGCCATACAGATATATTTTATGCAAGTACGGACATGGGTCAGTCCATTGCTATTACGAAGATTTGAAATGATTAAAGGTCAGTACGAAGTGAAAATTAAGGAAGGATGAATTACAGTCCATAGTATTTGATTTTGCCAGACTCATAGACTCACTGTCGGCCGTTGGAAACCCCAACCGCGCGTGCATACAGCTATGACAATCTGCATACAGTAATTTGATTATTGGACAAGGACTGATAGGATATCTACATATCTATGCCATATATTTTCAAGTTATAATATGTACCTTTGTGATCAACATGCATGAATCGTCTTGACGTGTAATCTGTATTAAATAATTGTGGACTCAATGGAACCGACTTGTCACATCAATCGTATTCCAAGGTTCAATTATTGTTCAGAATCTTCCACCCCTGCATTCGCGTAATCTTACATAGAAGGCACGATACACGATCACTCAAGAATATCAAGAAGATAAAACAATGGCCAGAATTTATAACTACTTTATTGACATTACATGGAACATTGTTCAGAGCTAACCAAACCACTCCTTGCAACAGACCACTTGCAACAGTGGTGTCCGGTGTCTGGGGATCGAAAAAAAAAAATTTCTGAATGACTTTCGAATGAAATGTTTACGATCAAGTTACGATCACATGATGTGCTGAATTATGACCTATGACGCAGTACTCAGTCTAATGCCTAACAACGCGACGTCACTGAAATTCGTGTAGGTGAAACTATCGGAGAAAAACTGAAGTCGTTCTTTTAAGCCTAACCAAGGGAAAAATAAGTCATTTGAAGCAGACACAAGAAATGGACTACAGGAGCAGGCAGTCAAGGGCATTAGCCTAGCTGTTGACGACCTATAGCACTGACCGAAGCAACGGGAAAGATAAGTCTAGCTGTTTAAATTGTCGTCATTGCAAAACCGTAATACTGAGTCCATTTCGCTTTGATTAGGCATGTCTATGTATTTTCATGTATATATGTTAAATTTGTTTTCCATCGTATGTATTTGTTGTTAATTCGTGGGCCGGTTGGAGAGGGAACTGAAATCTCTGGGAATGTCGCGAACAGCTGACCACCTAGATTTCAGTCGTTCTTAGGGAACTTAAACGATCGCACTTTGGAAGCCCATTGAGGTTGCCATTGGACAGTCTGTCCAAATTTGCTACCGTTTGACAATTTGCGTTAGCTGTACTGTCCCGTAGATAATTGGTGTATTTTATTCGTATTCAGTTAATAATTTTATTCAGTTCTGTACCATGTTCGTCACTATTTCGTCCATTCTCCTCTGACTATCATTTATTTTATGATTGTTAATTTTCGTCCGTTATGAGTCCTGTGACGTCATCATTTTTCGCAGTCATTTTTATTTTTTGTGTACTTTGAATATTAAGTTGACCTCGGGTCAGACCATGACCTTTCATTTGGTCTGTGACATTTCCGCTTATTTTATTTAGTTCATAAATTCATTTTTAATTGTGAAAATGTCTTGTTTGCGTCTTGACATTGTTTGTACCCTTTAGTTGCATCATTGCTTGTCTGTCCTCATGATATATATTTATATTACATTAATAATATGCTATTATATGCAATAATACACTTGTAATCTAATTTAATTAATTTTTTCTGAAATTTAAGGGTAATATGGGACATTGCATAATTATGCAGTGATAGTCCAAGAAAGTAGCACTACAATTTATCATAGATGCCTAGGGCATAATAATATAATATATATATTGACAAAATAAATAATCTTATAGCTACCTTTGAGGTAATAGACCCATTGTATATTATTTAATATACTTTTCTGGTACTAAGAGAGTGACTTAGTACATTGAACAATATCATTACTAGGAATTATACCCAACATTATTGGACATTGAAATTAATTGTGTGATATAATTACATTATATTTAACAGATATCATAACTATTTATGATATAGTATTATTTAGATACAATATTGTTACAAAATATTGTCTATTAGTTGAACTTAGACATTAAGTTCAGTACTATTGTGATTATCTATATTGAATATTCCTAAGTTGAGTAAGTATAATAATTACTCTGAAGCTACTATTGACTAATTTTAATCAGTAATTATCAATAATTACTTACAGATAAAAGTCAAAATGCTTACTATAGACCATTTCGTTAAGATTGGTCGTGAATATGGTTATAAATCTCAAGAACTTCGTCAGTTTGCTGAATCAGAACTCGAAAAAATATGAAAGAAAGGAAGAAGAGAAAAAGGCTGCATTAAAGAAAGAGGAAGAGGAACAAAAGGCAGCATTAAAGAAAGAGGAAGAGGAACAAAAGGCAGCATTAAAGAAAGAGGAAGCAGAACTTGAGATGAAGCAAATTGCCAAGGAAAATAGGTTGAGAGAGATTGCTCAACGTGAAAGAGAAGAGCAAAGAGCAATCTCCAGGCAGGAAGAAGAGAATAAATTGAAACGAGAGGAAATTATTTTACAACAAGAAATGGAATTGGCGCGTATTAAATTGGAGACAGCAAGATTACAAGCACAAAATGCTGATGCAAACCAGAATAATAACGCACAAAATGGATCATCATCCAGCCAGCCTAAACACTTCTACAACTTTAAACTACCCATTTTCAACTTGAACGTCGACGACCTTTCATCGTTCCTGGCACGTTTTGAACAGACTTGCAAAACAAACCATTTGCCTGAAGAGTCATGGGTACTCAAGTTAAATGAATTCTTGGTTGGAGAACCACTGACAGCTTCTCAAAATGCTGACCCATCAATAGCTAATAACTACGGTGCTATTAAGTCCTTGCTTCTACGAAGATTTCACCTGGACGAGGAACACTGTAGGTTGAAATTTAAGGGAATTTTACCTGAATCTCCAAGGGATTTTGCAGGATTCATTGCGAATATACGCAATACATTTAACAGATGGGTTGAACTGGCAGAAGTCAACAAATCATACGACAAATTAGTTGATTTACTACTACGAGATAAGGTATTATCTTCAGTTAGCCAGCCATTTTTTGCATATTTGCAGGAGCGTAAACCAGGTACTATGGATGAGTTAGAAAAAATTTCTTTAAACTACTGTTCGGCACACCCGAATGCAACCATTTCTAACTCCTCATTAAGAGAACCTCTACCTGTGGCGTCTAATATGGCCTACAATCACAATAACAAACAAAGACATCACAGTGTAGACAGAAGCAGGTTCCAAAGAAATCACAATGTTAACTTTCAGAAGGGACATAATAATGATTTCAACAATAAAAATGAGTTCAACAGAGGTAGATCACGAGATAGAAATTATTCACCTCAAACAAACTACCACAATGGTCAACATAACACTCATTATAATCGATCACATACTCCCAATGATAATAGTAACTGGAAGGGTAATAATCATGGCTCGAGACATCGAGATAATAGTTACTATAGAGGACGACGAGATAATTCTAACAATTATACTCGGAATCGATCTCATTCTCGGGGATCATCTCATTACAACCATAATACAGGGGCGGCAGTTACAAATAATACTACCCCTATAGCTCAGGTTCCACTTGACAATAATACAACACAGTCTTCTGCTGCATGTTTTGCTATTAATTATAATGTGGCAAATAGTTGCCAGCAATGCAATCTTATTTTTCAGAAGGCGAAAGAAACAGTGCTTAACTGCGGACATATTATACCACAGGTAGGTCTTGCAGTCAACGATGGAACAGGCCTACTAATTTTTAACAGAGGATTAGTTAATGGAACCGTCGTCTCAGTATTGAGGGATTCGGGATCCACAACGATTGGTGTACGACAGTCGCTGGTACATCCCAGCTGTGCAACGGGGGAATATGTTCGTTGCATGACGTTTGGTGGAACAATAGAGTTTTACCCCACAGCTATTATTCATGTCAACACTCCTTTCTTCACAGGAAACGTAAAAGTATGTATGCTAAAAAAGCCTATAGCTGATTTGATGGTTGGTCGTATACACGGCAGTAAAGATTGTACTCCAGATGAGATTATAGAATGGGAGAAACATAACCTATGCACTGGAAACGCCGTGACGACTAGAGCACAGACTCAACTCATGGAGAAAGTTGATGATAATAAAATGGATGCAGACAACCAAGAGGAATTTGTAGTCAATTCACCTATTGACAGGGAAACATTTGCAACCAAACAAAAAGAGGATAAATCTTTTAAAAAAATTTTTTACGTTGGTTGATAAAGTTGACAATCTATCCTCAGGTAATAATAACAAACATTGTTTTGTTATTAAAAATGGCATATTGATTAGATGTTTTCATGACAAATCACAAATGAAACAACAAGTTATGGTCCCATATACTTTTAGACGGTACATTCTTCAACATGCACATGACTCACATTGTGCTGGACATATGGGATATACTCGAACACGATCTCGAGTACTGTCTTCATTCTTTTGGCCAGGGGTGTCAAGAGATATTTCGCAGTATGTACGTTCCTGTACTACATGCCAAGAAGTGAAAGCACGTGGAGCTTTTCACACGGCGCCTATTCAGGCTTGCGATATCTCAGTGAGACCTTTTGACAAGATGGCAATAGACATTATTGGTCCATTGCTACCATCGGCCAGAGGACATAGATTCGTCCTTACGTGCATTGATTTGTGCACACGATGGCCGGAAGCTATCCCATTAAAGACCACCACTACCACAGATGTAGCTGATGCACTACATCTCATCTTTTCTAGAATAGGGTTTCCTAGAAAACTTTTATCAGACCATGGGTCACAGTTTATATCTGACACCATGAAGGAAGTCATGAAAACTTGGGACATTGATAGGAATTTAAGTAGTATTTATCATCCGATGAGTAATGGTGCGGTTGAAAGACTTAACCGTACACTTAAACAACTACTACATAAGGTTACTGCTAAGCACCCTCATGACTGGGACAGAGCACTCCCAGCTGTTCTATTTGCTTATCGGGAGGTACCGCATGAACAAACTGGCTTCTCTCCCTTTGAATTAGTTTTTGGTGCTCCCCCAAGAGGTCCTATGGGACTAATAAAAGACTTATTAATTGACGACGAGATGACTCAGGACACTCAGTCATCTTACGAGTACGTGATTAATCTTCGGAAGAACATTATTGAGTCTTGCCAGTTGGCAACAGCTTCTTCTGAGGCTGCAAAAGCTAAGGCTCGATCTCTACAAAATATGTCTCGACGATTACGCCAATTATTCCCAGGCGACGAGGCTTATGTGTTACTTCCTCACAATAACAATAAATTATTGATATCTTGGAATGGTCCTTACAAAGTCATTGATAAAATTTCCGACGTCGATTACGTCTTAGATATCAAGGGACACAAAAAGATATTTCATATTAACATGCTCAAGCAATTTCATACACGTCCTGAACACTTACAGTCAATTTTTCATGAACTAGATGACAACACAGTATCCACTTGTCATTATACTAACTTATCTGTCATCCAGGAAGAAGAATCTTCTTTTCCTGAGGTACAGTTACCGTTACCTGTACCAGTAGTTCAACCTACTGAATCTTGGCGGGATGTAACCATCTCTTCAACGGTTACACCGCAACAGCGTCTACAGATTGCTAATCTATTACAATCTTATCCAGATGTGTTGACCGACGTTCCGGGTCGCACATCGGCTATCAGTCATGACATTACTCTCAATGACGATACACCTATTCGTGTACATCCCTATTCTGTTCCTTTACATTTCCTTGCTAAAACTACTAAAGAACTTGAACAGATGTTGTCTCTGGGAATCATTGAGACTAGTAATTCGCCATTCTCTTCTCCATTAGTGATTGTCCGGAAGAAGGACAATAACATTAGACTATGTGTTGATTATAGAAAATTAAATGCTAAGACTATAGTTGACAGCGAACCACATCCACTTATCGACGACTTACTACCACGTCTATCCAACGCAACTATATTTAGTAAGATAGACTTAACTAAAGGTTATTGGCAGATACCACTGACCGAAAAGGCTAAGTACTACACCGCATTTTCCACGCCACAAGGTCTATACCAGTGGAATGTGATGCCTTTTGGGCTTGTTAATGCGCCAGCTACCTTCATTCGCCTGATGCGACAAATTTTATCAGGTAGACCAGACGTTATTACATATATTGACGACATATGCTTGTTTAGTTCGTCGTTTGAGGAACATGTTTCGGGACTTAGATATGTTTTTGACACTCTAAGGAATTATCATCTAACTGCTAAACCTACAAAGGTGCAAATCGCGTGTAATGAGATAACCTTTTTGGGACATATCATTGGATCGGGATATATCCGAACGTTACCTAGTACAGTCTCAAAAATTCTAAACATAGCAGTTCCTCAGACGAAGAAACAGGTCAGGAGTTTGTTAGGACTTGTTCAATATTACAGTAGATTCATACCAAACTTGTCATCCATCACGGCTGTATTGTCTTCATTGTTAAAAAAAGATATGCCGGTGAAGGTGACATGGACTGGTACATGCAATGAAACTTTCAACAAAATTATAAATTTGTTCTCACATGAACCAATTTTAAGACTTCCCGATGCTTCCAAAAGATTTTTCTTACGAACAGATGCTAGTAACTACGGCATTGGTGCATGCCTGCTCCAGAACCATGACGGCATTCTACACCCCACCTTATATATATCAAGAAAGCTGAAGCCGGCTGAAACAAAGTATTCCACAGTCGACAAGGAACTTTTGTCTGTGATCTGGGCAATAACGAAGCTGGAGAAATTCTTACTCGGTGCCCCCTTTACCATACAGACGGACCAACGTGCGGTCGCATCCTTGCGTCGATCCAACCACAAAAGCCAAAAACTTGCCAGATATTCAATCATCCTACAGCCATTCGAGTTCTCCATTGAACACATACCTGGCACTGAAAATTGTGTGGCAGATGCGTTGTCACGTAATCCTATTGACGACGAATAATCAACATTGACACTCTTAAACTACATCAATCAGAACTACATTGGATTGAACGAAGTATCAACTATAAAGGAACTAACCTTGCCTTCAATTCAAACTTTATAAACACTATATGCATCACAGAATTGAACGACAAGACAATCAAGGTATATATACTTACATTCGAACTTCGTATAATATCCATACACGATATACGAATATCATTGAACAATCATGGAATAATATCTGACGACAAGTCGAACTTATTATCCTATGGACTCTTAATTCTTCGATGCAGTTATAAATGACATTTCTCTCCGACGTGGACATTTGAACACTTTTGCCTAAAAGAATTCATCAGGATCAAGACTACGGATGGATCATCATATCCTATACTAATTAATTAGTTAACTTAACTTCTTAATTGAATTATTATCAATAAAATGAAAGGTGAGAAAAAAATTAAATGAAAAAAAAAAAAAAAGAGAACGAAATACTAAAAAGAAGAAATTATGAAAAGAGAAAATAAATCTCACACAAGTATTAGATTAATAATTTTTTTTTTAATGTACCTATACAGTATTTAGTTAGTTAAGTTAGTTAGTTATTATTCACTAACACTTAACACACACAATTAAGTTAAAACTTATATTCGAATTTCTTTCTATTTCTTCTTACTTAGTTTGTCTTTTCTTCTCTCATAACATCGCGTGAAATTAGAATCTTAATAATTTAACTCTTAGTTTAATTAATTAATTTAATTTTAATTAGTCAAATTAATTCATATATGACATACTAATACGACAGACCTTACTTTAATTTAATTCTATCATTCACTATTAACATTGGACATTTATTTAGTTGATATAATAATATGTATAATATTGATATATAACGTTAGATGACTATGACAAATAGTTAGTTGACACGACCGCAACAGTTCTACTCAGAACATCGTCGGCCATATGTCACAATTGTGTTAAATTTTTTTGAAAAATTGTTAAGTCGGATAGATATTGAAAAAAAATCTATCGATTTTTTTTTTTCCCCGGTGTACAGGGAATTGTTACGGTATATGATATTAACGCCGTCTGCTAAAGGTTACCAGACGTGCAATTATAAAGGTTAAGACATTTAATATATTGCGATAGATGTTTCAATTAATGAACGTTTTATACACGATCGATTATGACGTGTATAGCGTTGTTTAGGACACAGTCGGTAACTAAGAAACGCTACCCTTTTCACATTGACCGTCAAGCTGTTAAGACGCGTATGACTCTCCTTCCAATGTTGGGCATGGTATTGCCATACAGATATATTTTATGTAAGTACGGACATGGGTCAGTCCATTGCTATTACGAAGATTTGAAATGATTAAAGGTCAGTACGAAGTGAAAATTAAGGAAGGATGAATTACAGTCCATAGTATTTGATTTTGCCAGACTCATAGACTCACTGTCGGCCGTTGGAAACCCCAACCGCGCGTGCATACAGCTATGACAATCTGCATACAGTAATTTGATTATTGGACAAGGACTGATAGGATATCTACATATCTATGCCATATATTTTCAAGTTATAATATGTACCTTTGTGATCAACATGCATGAATCGTCTTGACGTGTAATCTGTATTAAATAATTGTGGACTCAATGGAACCGACTTGTCACATCAATCGTATTCCAAGGTTCAATTATTGTTCAGAATCTTCCACCCCTGCATTCGCGTAATCTTACATAGAAGGCACGATACACGATCACTCAAGAATATCAAGAAGATAAAACAATGGCCAGAATTTATAACTACTTTATTGACATTACATGGAACATTGTTCAGAGCTAACCAAACCACTCCTTGCAACAGACCACTTGCAACACATATGCTTCGTCACCAGGAAATAACTGGCGTAGTCTTCTATTTTTGTTTTGAAATTGTCTAACTCTATCCTTCGCAGCCCCTGATGAAGCTGTTGCCATATGGCAAGCCTCTATGATTTGTTTACGTAAGTTAATAATGTATTCATAAGATGACTGTGTTTCCTGAGTCATCTCAGAGTCGAGTAGTAAGTCTTTAATGAGTCCCATTGAACCTCTTGGTGGAGCACCAAACACTAACTCGAACGGAGAAAAACCGGTCTGCTCATGCGGAATCTCTCGGTATGCGAATAAAACAGCTGGAATAGCTCTGTCCCAATCTTGAGGATTGTTTACCGTGACTTTATGTAAGAGTTGTTTAATGGTACGGTTGAGTCTCTCAACGGACCCATTACTCATTGGATGATAGACACTACTGAGACTTCTTTCTATATTCAGTGTCTTCATTACATCGTTCATTGTCTCAGACACAAATTGTGGTCCATGGTCCGAAAGTAATTTTCTTGAAAAACCAAGCCTAGAAAAAGTTAATATCAAAGCATCAGATATATCAGATGTGGTAATATTTTTCAGAGGTATGGCCTCTGGCCATTGCGTACATAGGTCAGTACATGTTAATATGTACCTATGACCTCTCGCAGTTGGTAACACAGGACCAATAATATCTATTGCCATCTTGTCGAAAGGACGAACTGATATTTCACTGGCCTGAATGGGAGCATTATGGAAAGCTCCACGAGACTTAACTTCCTGGCAAATCACACAGGAACGTACGTATAAAGATACGTCTCGTGAAATTCCTGGCCAGAAAAACGATGACAACACTCGTGAACGTGTTCGAGTGTAGCCCATATGACCCGCGCATTGGGAATCATGTGCATGTCGTAGTATGTATGTCCTTAACGACGATGGTACTATGACCTGTTGTTTTACCTTATCTTTATCAACACTATTTCGAATTAAAATATCATTACTAATAGTGAACCAATGTTTAGCTTTATTCTTAACAGTAATATCATCATGTTTGTTCACTAATGCAAAAAATTTCTTCAAAGAGCTGTCTTCTCTTTGTTTGCGTGCAAAAGATTCTCTCTCAATCATGGAAGTAGGTATATCATCAGTGTATTCCATCACTTTAGTGACTGTAGTATACTTCCTTTCCAACTCGTGAGCTTGAGCTCTTGTTGTCACTGTATTGGCTGCATACAAGTTCAATCTTTCCCATTCCAATATTTCCTCAGGAGTACAGTCTTTGCTGCCATGTATACGTCCGACTGTCAAATCTGCAACCGGATTCTGAAGTAAACAAACTTTAACTTTCCCTGAAAAAATGGAGTTTTAACATCTATTATCGCAGTTGGATAATATTCAACTGTCCCTCCGAAAGTAATACAGCGTACAAACTCTTTAGTAACATAACGAGGATGTACTAAGGATTGACGGATACCAATAGTGGTGGATCCGGAGTCCCTTAAAACAGAAATAATATTTCCGTCCAAAATTCCCTTGTTAAAAATCAATGTCCCAGTTCCATCGTTAGCTGTTAGACAGATGGCAGGAGTAGGTTGTGTAACCTGTATTGTCGGCTGACTTGATTTCTGAAAAATAGTTTGGCATTGTGGACAAATATTTGCCACGTTATTATCAATGACATAGCATGCAGATGAAGAATGTGTTGGAGTGTCAACATTGTTATTACATGGAGATGCATTCATGGTTAATGCTGCCCCTGTATTATGTGTAAACTGTTGATGATGTCTGGAGATGGAGCGTTGTCTATCTCGACCACCTGAATAATTATTATCATTGCCTCTACTGTTGTAACTTTTATGTCGTGGTTTAAAATTTTCATTCTTCTTCTGATAATGATTACCACTATTATTGAACTTGTCAGTAACAAATTTATTCCAACTTGGCTTTTGTTGAAAATTATCTCTATGTTTAAATTGAGGTATTTGATTTCTGAACTGTTGTCTACCTCGGTTAAAATTGTTATAGCTGTTACAATGATTTCGTCCCTGATTATAATTATCATTATATCTTTTGTAAAAATGGTTCCTATTAAGACTATGTGTCCTTGCTTTGTCATAACCGTGGTATGACATGTTGGATGCTACCGGTAATGGTTCTCGTATGTGTGAGTTCCCTAAACTGACGTTGGGATGTGCAGAGCAATAATTTATTGACATCTCTTCTAAAGCCGCAATAGTGAGTGGTTTTCGTTCCTGTAGAAATGAAAAAAATGGAGGACTAACCGACGATAATACTTTATCCATTAGTATGAGATCCATTAATTTATCATACGATTTTTCCACCCCAGCAAGTTCAACCCATCTGTTGAAGGTGTTTCGTATATTTGCTATAAATCCTGAAAAATCTTTATTTGAATCTGGCTGAAGATTTTTAAATCTTAATCTACACCCTTCCTCGTCTAAATGAAAACGTTGCAATAACAAAGCCTTAATGGTATCATAGTTACAAGCTATGGTAGGATCAACATTTTCAGTTGCGTTCAAGGGCTCACCATCTAAAAATTCTCGAAGTTTAAGTGCCCATGTAGATCTATCCAAGTTATTAGTCTTACAGACTTGTTCAAAACGTGCCATAAATCATCAACATTAAGTTTGAAATGTGGCAGTTTAAAGTTATAATAACTTTTATGTTGTGTAGCTGAGGACATATCATTAGAATTAACACCATGGCTAGTAGTAGCGCATTGTGCTTTTAATTTGGCTGTTTCCAACTGGATAAGTGCCAATTCCTTTTGTTGTTGCATTATAATTTCATCTTGTTTCTTTTTATTTTCCTCCTCAATTCTTAATATTTCATTTCTTGCCTCTTTCCTATCTTCTTCTTGCTTCAATGCAGATTTTCTCTCTTCTTCTTCTCGTTTAGCAAGTTCTTTCTGCCGTTCTAACTTTGCCTCACGTTCTTCTTCTTCACGTTTAGCAAGTTCTTTCTGCTTTTCTAACTTTGCATCACGTTCTTCTTCTTCACGTTTTAACTTTGCCTCACGTTCTTCTTCTTCACGTTTTAACTTTGCCTCACCTTCTTCTTCTTCACGTTTAGCAAGTTTTTTTGCTTTTCTAACTTTGCCTCACGTTCTTCTTCTTCACGTCTAGCAAGTTCTTTTTGCTTTTCTAACTTTGCCTCACGTTCTTCTTCTTCTCTTTTTCTATCTGCCTCTTCTTGTTTAGCGATAGCTAGTTGTTGTTCAGCAAAAATTTTCAGTTCTGGTCCTTTATAACCAAAATCTTTCCCTATTTTAACGAAAGTTTCTAATGTAGCCATCATGAAATCAATAATCTATGTAGTTAATCAACAATATGTTGTAATCACCAATAAAACTTATTCAATTATTTATATGTACTCAACGGCCAACGTAGTACTATTCCTAATAAAATTATACTACTTAACATCTAACATGATATTCATATTCACTAGGAAATATAACCCTGTAGTTATTAGTCAATATACTATATCATCATGCCTTAGTCATGATTGACAAACACTAGTGCCTTGGGCCACTACTGCAAATAGTTGCAATCATCATGTTCCTCCTATTTTTTTTCAAAAATTAATCAAAATATATTTGATTATATTAATACCCAATTAATATATGCTATCAATATTATATTATAAGCTTAAACATCAATAAAGACAAGACAAACCATAAATAAAATTGTACAAGACATTAATACATCACAATTGACAATGGCAAACATTAAAATATGATTACTTGAAAGAAATAAGAATCGGAAGTGTACCAGAAAAGGTCAAGGTAACCAAATATAGGTTAATACACATGTGTACAGATAATGATGACGTCACAGGACTCTATAACGGACATATATTAACAATTAAAATAAATTATAGAAAGATGGAGAAAATACGAAATAGTTACAAACAAATTACGGAAATGAATAAAAATTGAAACTGAATACAGGAAAATACACCAGAAATCACAATCACTATACACCTAACATCAAATATCGAATCTTTGCAATAACAAGCAGAACGAGTCCAAAATTAATATTTCTTTGGGGTCTCTTGTATTCAAATTGCAAAAATTCAATTACCCTTGCATCGACTAGAATCTCTGTGGTCTGCTTGTGGCGACATTACAGAAGATTCCAGTTCCCTACCAACCAACCCGCTTAAACACATATGAACATACCAATAGATATAAATACATACAATATGCATGAATTAAATATGCCTACATAATTAGATGGACGACATTTTGCACTGATACGACCACTGATGGGTTTACTTATCTTTTAGCGTATGAAAGTTTTCCCCGCACGATGCTGGCATTCGTCAACGGTACAGATGAGATTTCCTTGAAGCTGGTTTAGTAACTTTGAAAGCATTAGTGTGGTTCTTGATACGTTATTGATGGTAAATCGAAGTTTGATACAGCTTTCAAACGATATTGACTTCTGCTATGGATCTTGCACATGAAATGCTAACGTTGTACAGTTCTTTCGTTGTTATGCGTGTTACGTCACTAACTGCAAGTCACGTGAGCACTAGCCGATCGTAAACAATTCTAGGTCAATCGAACAATACAATGTCTTTATTTTCCATTTGACTTGAATTAATTTTTAGCATGGCTTGAAGAAAAAATTTTTTCGTTACTTCGTTAGCTTGTCATCTCGGTCCCTGCGCTGGGAAACCATTTTTGATCCACGCGCTGGCAACTAATCTCGATCCACGCACTGCCTAACCATTTTTTGTTACATCGGATTTTCCAGCCGATGAACAAAGCTTATTACCACAACTGACACAGATTTCTATCGTGCTTTATTGTTCCATTTTTGTTACCAGTTTTATTCTGGTATTCTCAGCTAACGTCTATGTGTGCCGGTTTTTGACCACTGTCTTGTTTGTATTATTAATTTTAGAAATACTTCAAAATGGTAGAGCTTCTAATGCCGTGCTGACAAACACGAATAGTGGGGTAACGGTCTGAACTTTCAATAATATCAACTGATAAGTCCGTGGGGTTCAGAGTCCGAACAAATACAATTTAATAGCACATCACATCCAAGTAAATACAGTTCATCAGAATTCAATTAATACATCATAATTCGTCACTTGAATCATATTCCTTAAGTCCTGTTACAGTCAAGCTATTTACTCGTGATTCCTAGATTGGCAATCCGGTATTGAACAACTCAACTTACGCGACTAAGGTGACCTTCTTGGATACTTTCAATAAATGTTGCTCCCTAATATATATTCTCCACTTCAAAACATAATCCCTCTCATCACTGAGGTATAATATTGTATCCACAAAATATAGGCTGACCCAAACACCTATTCATCAAGAAAATCCTTGATATAAATATCCTCCTACTGGGAGACTTCAAACTTCCGTCCGTCTAGGACCAAGTACAATAAAAATGGGTACAATTACAATGTCGTCACATGCTACCTTATCAACGTGACACGTCACATTAAAACTAAGCAAATTATACTCCTCGCTTTCAACACCGTGAAGCGCAAAAACTATAATATATCTCTATTGTATTTCAACAATTAAAATGTGCAACTTTTATCCGAGCTCACTACCTAGTTGCTACAAATCATATATCCTCTCGTAACACCTAGCACGGTTTGAACAGGTATGCAAAACAAATAACTTACCTAAACAAGCATGGGCACTTAAACTAAATGAATTTTTAGATGGTGAACCATTAAATGCAACGGAGAATGCTGATCCTACAATAGCAGTGGATTATGATGCGATAAAAGCTTTATTGTTAAAAAGGTTCCATTTAGATGAGGAAGGCTGAAAACTTAGGTTTAAAACTCTTCTACCTGAGTCCAATAAAGACTTTCCAGGTTTTATTGCGAATATACGCAATACCTTTAACAGATGGGTGGAACTGGCAGGTGTTAACAAATCGTATGACAAATTAGTTGATTTGTTACTGAGGGATAAAGTTTTATCCTCTATCAGTCCACCGTTCTTTTCTTTTATACAAGAACGAAAACCATCTACCATTGCTGCACTGGAAGAAATGGCAGTAAATTATTGCTCCACACATCCTAATGCGAGCATATCTAACTTACAAATAAGAGAACCTCTACCTGTAGCTTCTAATATGGCATTCCAGGGTAAAGATAAATCGCGAACTTATAGTATGGATAGGAATTATCAGCACAGAAGGAATAATGCCTACAATGACTATTATAAAAATAATAATACATATGGGAACGTAAACAGAGGTAGACAGCATAATAGAAATCAGTCACCTCAATACAGGTACAACAATGGTCAACACAGTTCAAATCATAATCGATCATACAACTATAACACTAATAACAATGATAACAGGTGGAATAAGAATAATCAAGGCTTCAGACCTAGACACAACAGTCACCACGGGGGACAACAAAATAATTTTAATAACTATTCTAGACATCAGTCTCAGTCACGTAGACCGTCACATTATGATCACAATATCGGGGCGGCACTTACTACTATTACGACCCCAGGGGTTCCACATGATGATAAACCAATACAATCTTCGTTCACATGTTATGCTATGAATTATAACGTGGCAAATAGTTGCCCAGACTGTAATCTTGTTTTTCAGAAAGCAAAAGAGACAGTATTGAATTGCGGACACATTCTACCAGAAGAAGGTCTTGCAGCTAATGATGGAACAGGCTCTCTTATATTTAACAGAGGAATAGTAAATGGTTCTATCGTCTCTGTTTTGAGAGATTCCGGATCCACGACCATTGGAGTCCGACAGTCACTGATCCATCCAAGTTGTGCTACTAACGAATATGTTAGGTGTATGACCTTTGGTGGTACAATTGAACACTACCCCACTGCTATAATTCATATTAATACACCTTTCTTTTCAGGAAATGTTAAGGTATGCATGTTGAAAAATCCAATTGCAGATCTTATGGTTGGTCGCATTCATGGCAGCAGAGATTGTACGCCAGAAGATATTATTGAATGGGAAAGGAAAAATTTGCAATTTTATGGCAATGCTAACGCCGTCATTGCAATGGCTACATTACGTGCCAAGAATCTTAATACATGTGGCACACCAGTTTCAAATTTTAGTCTTTGTACTATTTATGAAAAAGAGGAGAATGATGAGACTCTCCATCAAAATAATAATAAGGATAATTTCAAAGTTAATATTGACACTACATGCACACCAATTGGCACTCAAGTTGACAAGGGGATGCATACATCTTATGATGTCCCTGTACATACTTCGACCAAGGTCAATATTACAACTCCATTGAATGTGAGAAAATCATTTCGAGGCAGGTACACCTTCCCTCGACATGATAATATCGCCAATTCAATTAATAAATCTTGGCGACAGAATCATATTGAAATTGATTCTAAGAAAAATACTGAATTGGGTTACGATGGGAATGACTTCACTAAAAAGAGAAATAATAGTGAGTTTAGAATGAACTTGTACGATAAAGTTCAGACTAATAAGTCTGTCGGCAAAGTTTTTACTTTGCACAGCAAGGAAGTGGCTACGACAGGTATGAAACCTACTACCTTTGGTAATGATAGATATCGTCCTAATTTCAGTCATGATGATACTTCATCTAATAAAATTATTATGTTGATGGATAAAGGTAAATTTAATTCTCTTGATATGACAAGAAATACATATCGTCATCGTTCACAATTTCGTGACAATGATATTACTTCTATTGGCAAAAGTGCATATTCTCACACTGTGTTAGTGCGCAATCTGCCACAAGATACTACATGGCAGGCACTTGGCAATTTCTTCAATTATACAGCAAACGTTAGGTTTGTTTGTCTTCTGCCATCTTTCAATGGTCGGAATAGTGAGGCGTTGGTTACCTTTCGTAACAACAGACATGCTCGGATGGTTATCGAGCGTGATAATGGTGCTTACTTTCACCACCATTGTCTAAAATTACAATTAGTACCTGATTCTGCGCCACGCAGATAACAGGTTACAGTAACACTGTTCGTCACATCTTTGATGACTCAGCATAGTCAGTCATCATTTCTTTTCTTTATTGGTCATTTATTCTTATATGACTTAGGTACTTAACAAAAGGTTATTGGCAGATACCACTAACCGAAAAAGCCAAATATTACACAGCGTTTTCCACTCCACAAGGTCTTTACCAGTGGAATGTGATGCCTTTTTGGGCTGATGAACGCTCCTGCTACCTTTATTCGCATGATGCGAAACATTTTATCAGGTAGACCAGACATTATTACATACATTGACGACATATGTTTATTTAGTTCGTCATTTGGGGAACATTTTTCGGGGCTTAGATGTGTTTTAGAAATATTAAGGGGAAACCACTTAACCGCGAAACCTACGAAAATACAAATAGCGTTTCAGGAGATAACCTTCCTGTGACATATTATTGGGGCTGGACGTATTCAAACTGTTCCTAGTACGGTATCTAAAATTTTGAATCTATCGGTTCCTCAAACGAAGAAACAGGTTAGGAGTCTATTAGGGTTGGTCCAATACTACAGTAGATTTGTACCTAACTTATCATCCATCACGGCTGTCTTGTCATCATTGTTAAAAAAAGACATGCCGTTGACGGTGACATGGACTGACAAATGCGACAAAACGTTTCGTAGGATATTGACAATCTTTTCATTACCACCAATTTTGAGATTACCTGATGCTTCTAAAAAGTTTCTTCTTCGCACAGATGCCAGTAATTACGGTATCGGAGGTTGTTTGCTTCAATGTCACGACGATATACTTTATCCAACTATGTATATATCACGAAAACTTAAGTTGCCTGAAACAAGATACTCTACAGTGGACAAGGAGTTACTGGCAGTAGTTTGGGCGATCACTAAACTTGAAAAGTTCTTGTTGGGAGCACCCTTCGTGATCCAAACTAATCAGAAGGCGGTGGCATCGTTACGTCACTCTAACCACAAAAGCCCCAAACTTGCCAGATTTGCTATTCTGTTACAAGCTTACGACTTTGTCATCGAAGTCATACCCGGACCTGAACATATAATGGCTGATGTAGTTTCGAGACACCCTACTGAAGTCGAATAATAATTGTCCACAATTTCAAAAAATTAAAGACTGAACAAGATTGACTTTGGAACTATGATGTATTTCTGCGATGATAATGATATGAACTACCTACATATGGAACGACACTTCGAATAATTTGCAGGGAATCAACCAATATGTACATTCTCCGAAAGAAATTGGTTATAGCAAGAAACGTATTTCGATGGTTCGTTTTTAAGGTTTGGACTTTGGTTAGTGTCCATTCGTTCTACAACTCGTTACGATATAGTCGGGAAGAGTATCTGAATCCAGGCTGGACAAATACCGTTATCGTACAGAAATTGAAATGACTAATTCAACACCAGGAAAGTTTACACTCACTCAGGAACGAAACATAGTTGAACATTATGAACTTTCTTCTCCAATGGAACTTTCCGTAAATTCGCAAAGGAAATAACGACGGCTGGTTCTTCATGTCCGACATTATTAAGTTTCATAGTTATTAAATATATAAAGAATAAAATAAAGTTGAAGTGCGATAATAAAAAAATGAAATGTATAAAAGAAAGAAAAGATGAAAACAAAATAATATCACACAATTGAATACTCTAGATATTTTATTTATGAATAGGATAGATATTATATGAAATTAGTTAAGATGTGTACATAAAATGTATGAATATTCTTTTTCTTTTAGTAATTCATTAAGTTAATTAGTTAGTAATTACTCGATACACATGATTAATTTTAAACACACCTAACTAAATTAATTTATACTTTATCTTTTTCTTTACTTTACTTGTCCTTACTTCTCATTTCTTTTATTATGACACTATCTCTCAGTTTATTTAATTAGATGTTAATTAATTAATACCCTACATACATACTATGATTAATTAGTTTAATTTTAATTAGTTAGATTAATTTTCTTTACATAACACTTCATTATTTAGTCACGACAGACTTTAAGTTAAGTAGATAATTATTTAGCGACAGTTGACACTCCTTTGGTTAATATAATATCCATGTATAACATGAATGTTAGTATATTACATGTTTAGTATAATATCGACATGACCACGACACTGTTCTAGTCAGAACATCGTAGGCCATATGTCGGGTGTTTGTTAAATTTTTGAGATGTTTGATCAAGATAGTTCAAAAAAATCTATCTAATAGATTTTTTTCCCCGTCGGACAGGGAATTGTTACGGTGTTTTTATTGATGTCGTCTGCTATAGTTGGCAGTGCGCAATTTTAGGTTAATAGAATTAATATAGATTGATGTTGATACTTCACGGGTTAGTGAACGCAAAGTACACGGTCAAATTATGACGTGTTAGCGTTGATAAGGTCACGCTTCGTGACTTAGATACTGGACCCTTTTTACGTTGATCGTCAAGCCGTGAAGACGTGTCTCACATCCTTCCAATGTTAGGCTTCATAATTGCCGCAAATATAGAATTTTATATAAGGACACAGGGTCAGTCCAGATTGATATTATAAAGGATGGAATTATAAGGTTAGTAGATAACCTGAATTATGGAAGGATCGTTAATCAGTCTTATATATATTCGTCAAGACACATGCGCTCATTACCGGCTGTCTGAATCACAGCAGCGCGCGCATATAGCCATGATGTTCTGTTGACATTAATTCGTTAGGATACGACTGATAATTATATATATTCAATTGGAATCAAATTGTTGTATGCTTTACTATGAACAATGCTCATGATATCGTCACCTGTTTTTCGTAATAAATCGTGTTTTGTGGACTCAAAATACTTGGACTTCTCCAGTCGATATCATCCAATTATTATTCATTTTCCCAGCATTCGCGTACTATACAAAGAAAGCACGAAATTAAAATAATGAATGAAAGCCAAGATAAATTTCAAGACATGGCCAGAGGTTGTGAACACCTTTTATTTACTGCTCAGTTAGACTGAATATGCAAGGACAAACTAACTCAACAACAAGAAGTTTCAAGCAACCCGACACTCAACACCTTGTCCACTGTTATCATGCATGCAGCGTGATATGGAGGAACTTTCCTACCACATTCAATTGTATTATGATTATGCATCCTACATATTTTACACCATTTTCCTTCTGGTCTGTAGGGTTTCCTTTCATTTACTTGCGGGTTTCTGTCTCTTTGTTCATATCTTGGCCTATCATATCCTGGTTGGTATCTATGATGTTGATCCCTATTATTATACTGATCTTGGTCTTGTGGGGTTTTATTACTTTCTACTGGTTTCTTTCTGATACCAGCCACTTCTTTCTGGGCTGCCTGATATCTCTCAGCAACATTGAGAACCTCCCCCAACCTCTCTGCACCTTGTTTCATGAGAAATTTTCTCAGGTCTGGAGCCATGGACTCTCTCAGTTGTTCTATCATAATCATTTCTTTCAAATCTTGGGTTTTCCCCAGAGCAGTCTATTTCTCCAAATAGGTTTCCAATCTGGCAGAGAATTGGTGGTAGGTCTCCCCAGACAGTAGCTTAGCATTCCTAAATCTCTTCCTATAAAATTCCCCATTCTCCTCACACCCAATTAATAGAGCCTGTTTTAAAATATCATAATCTTCCTGATCCTCTCTGCTCAACTTTGAGAACACTTCATAAGATGTTCCCCTAAGACCTTGGGATAATTTTAAACTCCACTTATCCTTCTCCAAACCATAGTTAGTAGCTAGTCTCTCATATCTACTGAGATAGGACTCGATCTCATCTTCTTTCTCAACAAAAGGATCTAAATGAAAATTCAATGCTGAATTTGAGGCACCCTGACTGGCACTAGTATCAGAGGTAGATGGGCTGCTTCCATTTTCTAGAACATGTGCTTGAAGTTCCAGTTCTTTTCATCTTAATTCATGTTCCCTTTGCAATCTCTTTTCTTCAGCCTCCATTTGCCTAACCTCCCTTTCAGCCTCTAACTGTAACCTTTTAACCTCAGCCTCCCTATCAGCCTCTAATTTCCTAGCCTCTTTTTCAGCCTCTAATTTTAATCTTTTCTCTTCTGTATCTGCTTCTAATTGTAACCTTTTCTCTTCAGATACCCTCCTATCTTCCCTATCAATAAATTTGTCACATTTAGTAGTAACATACTGAATCATAAGTTCCCCCCTCATGCCAAGTTCTTTTGCCGTCTGCACAGTAGCAGATCTGAATTTGGCCAAGTCTGCCATCTTTTCTCTCATACAAAATGTATTAATCTTACAGTATAAATAAACAAATATGACTAAAGTACTGAACTATAGGCAATGACAACTCATCCAATTTCCACAAATGATTAATTTTAATTATATTATAACAATGGGGATACCCTGGGTCTATGGTGGTAAAATAATCCCGAACGAGCCCCCAATATGTGGTAATATGAGAGGTTATTGATGTTACTACACTAAGGGTAAGCAAAGTGAGGTCCAGCTGTGTAAGTTCCCTGAGTCTAATTGATGATGATGATAATTCTCAGGGTCCCTATCCGCTACCTCTCTAAGATCTCACTCTGTGTAAAATAGTCTCTGTGGTGTTGTATGGCAAGTGTCTAGGGTAATGTATCTATTGTGCTGTATGAACAATGTCAAACATAACTTTAACTCAATAAAAGTTAAGTAAGTAAGATTGTTGGTAAAGTTATATTAATATATTACAATTTTTTATTTTCCTGTACCTCAATTCTTTTGGGACAGGAATGTTTTCAAATCAAGAAAATTTTGTTTACAACATATAAATAAATAAAGAGGACCCTTTGTCCATAACTGATGTATTAAAGTGTCACTGGTTGTGTATCCCACAATCTGATTTAAATCTTTCTATAACTAAAAGTCAATATGTGAGGGTCACTTGGTATCATCACGCCCACAGGAATTTCTGTTCTGGTTGTGGAAATTGTTAGGATGAGTTAACATATGCCCATGTAAAGGGACTTGACCTGACAGCCTGTCTGAGGTGGATGACTGTAGACTATGCAAAGTCAACACAATAGTTTTCTTCTGATCACAGATGCAGCATGCAGCTTTACTGAGGCTTCGATGTACACAAGATCTGCCTGCGCCAGGTTTCCTGCCACCACTAAGTAATAGGCAATATAACCCTGAAAAATAAGGATATTCCCTCCCTTTTAAATGCTGGCTATAACAATTCCACAACTAATCAATACTACGATTACCTGGGGTCAGTCACGTGTGTGAACCATTTGCACCAGACCCTATGTTCTTTGACTTCACTCCGTCCTGTGGTTACATTCTTCTTCCCATATAGCTGCAACGCCCCTGTCACCTTAAGCATCGATTGTCCTCCCTAAAATCAGCTGGGGTATACAATTTTCTTCTTGTGACCTGTTAAATCTTTTGTTCAAACATCCTAGGTATGTTTTCATGGGTCATTAGAACACTGTGGCACTGCAGAAGATTGCTAGTGGCCTCTGGACTTACAGTCGTAAGATATTATGGCAATATTCAAACACAAATTAGTTTCACTTCCCTCTAAGTCTGCTTAGGCATTTCCTATTTAGGGTGTCGTAACCTCTTCCAACTGGCAATGTCGAACAACAAAATATGGCGCACAATCTGTGGCCAGTTACATGCTAATGAAATACTAATACTTATTTATCTTACCGCAAGTAAAGAATAATCACACAATCACAGGATAGACTAGCAGTAAATGGCTCAACTCCAGACTGCTGTGTCGTCCAGACGGCAAAGGCATTTGTCACCAACGCTTTGCATCTGCTCTCAACCTTTCTGTGTTTAAGTTTTTCTCAAATGGCGGACTTATCCAAGCGCGGTTAAAAGTTATCATTTCCAACCAGCCATTCAAAAGACGCGTCCAAAAAAAAAAAAAAAACTAATTTTGGACCATAAACATTGAGCGTTTTTCAGTGTGTTCGCTCGTCTGATTTTATTTATATATTATATATCTCAGTTATTTATGGATCGATTTTTAATATCAAAATTGATTATAAAACGGCCAGCTGTCCTCTATCTACCCCTATAGGTTTCCTTTATTTATTTCTGCCCGTTTTCATCTGTGTAATTTTTAAGTAATTAATTGTGCTTTTTCCCGAACTGAAAATATTAATTAAAAAAATGTTTCTACGTCAAGATAGTTTTATAAATGGGAAATCTTTATTGTATTATATTAATCAATATCAGCGCTACAATTCCAGATATCTCTTTCCTTTTAATTCTCTTTAGTTTTTGAGGAATAAATTATTTAATTTTTGGTAAAAACACATATTAGGCATTTTTCTCACTCCAACCAAAATTTTATCGTCACTATAAAACGAGGTAACAATCCGATTGGTTGTTAATTTTTACGCCGTTCGTTAATAAATATTAGGGGGGGGGGGTGTGTGTTTGGGGGTAGTAACCTTTTTAACTTGTGGTAGTAGAAAAATTCAAATTCTCTAGTTAAATTGTTGGCGGTTGATTTTACGGTGGCCTTGAGACAAATTTCAAATGCAGTAGTTATTAATAGATTTTAGGAGTACGTTAGTTAATTTTCAAGTGGGGAAATTTGAGCGCGTTGTGATACAGATTCACTTCATCACACTGCGCCACTTTCGCTATAGTAACCCTATGTGATAATATACTTAAATTAGAAAACGTAACTCATAATTTAACAGTTACAAATTTACCTAGTCAAATCAGCACAATTTCATAATTTATTATTTACATCTATCTAGCCTCGTAATGAGAAATGGGTGTTGGAAGATTGTAAAATGTATGATTATTTATATTTACAAAGTAAAATAAATAAGAGAAAACAATCTTGGATGTATCTTCCAATGAAATTATAAAGTCTGTCAAAGTAGTTTTGGTATCTCTTGCTATCTAGTCTCTAGCTTTTCTCATCATTGACAATCGCTATTGAACGCTCACAGTGTTTGTAGGATTGGATACACGTAAACTCAACTTGCATTACGCCACGTCTGTTCGAGGTTTCTGAAACACACTGGTAATCAAGAAGACTTTCCTTCAGCCCGCCCTATAACTACGGGGGACTAAGGTGTTTAAGATTGTTTGACCACTAGGCTCCAGTTAGCAGGATCAAAGGTCCTCAAGTCTTTAGTTGGTACTTGATCACGAACTCCATCAGACACTTGATCATGAGCTCGATCGGGAACGATAATAAAACCTAGAACAAAAGGTAATATGTGGCTATGGTGTTCCAACAAGCTCACCCACTTCTGATGTTCATGAGGCGACCATGTCTTCAGTGTTTGTATATAAATGAGTGATTCATGGTAGTATATTACAGAGATAGCATGATAAGATGGTGTCTACTGTGCAGAAGATAACAAAATACATGAATAAATCACATGTTATGATACATGGTTATGATATAACCTTTGCCTTCCACTTATGGATGCCTGTCGCGTGGTGAGAAAAAAAATACGCAAGACAAATTCTTGGTTGGTGAAACTTTTAAACTGAGCGGACGCGAGTGCCTCTCTCTATCATTTTCTAGCGCTGTGTACTGGCTACATAAACGAAGCGATATTTATTTTTGATGGCTAACGAATAAAATTCATATAAAACGAAGGGATGATCAGAAAGAGTTGATAATAGTACCGTTAGGAGCGGAGAAGTCCACATTTATTTTGTTTCAAACAACTAATTACACCGTTGTTGCAAAAAGAAGATAGAAGCTGGAGAACACACAACTTCATCATATTTTGTCAAGTTAAGCCACTTTGAAAAATTATATAAATTCTAAGACCAACCCAATAGAGGAAATTATTGGAGGGAAAGAAGCTGTTGATGATACAATTAAAGTAAGGTATCAAGACACGTGATCCATACAAAAGATAGAAGGAACGAAAAGGAGGAAGAAATTAAAAAAACACAAAACCTCGGCGCGAGCCGGTTGGAACTAATAATTTAGCAGCAGGCGTGAGATGCTTTCTCGTTCGCTCACTGGCTGTATATAAGTAGAGAGTAACCGTAGCAGACAGTGTACACACGCAAATTTAAAACCTCGGAAGAGACGAATTTGAAGGCAGAAGGATCAACACCTGAGCAAGAGCATTCCTATTTGTTATGCCGGGCAGTTTGAACTTTTGCCAAGCCTTCAGTCAGTTCTACTTCTTATTTATCCTAAAAGGGGTATGTAATATTACGAATATATATATATATGTATGTATGTATGTAAATACTTCTTTTACAGGTTTGATAATTAAATTAAACTGCGAGACAACATTTGAATTCAAAATGGAGATTGAGGCAAGGACCAGGATGCATAACAGAGACGTGCAGGAATGGAAAGGCAGAACTAAGGGAAGGCCTATGTTGTATAACATTGTTTTATTGATGACTGCAATTCAAACTGACTGTAGAAGGAAACTGCAGCATCATGACTGTGTACAGAAATTGTATTATGTATTTTTGAAAATGTAATCACTTAGACTTGTCATTGCCTATACACTGCCATTGAACCAGAACTTATGCCATACCTATATAAGCATACACTGAACACATCACCTCACAACACGCAGACCTGTGAGAAATCACCACACAAGGACTAGCCACATGCTACATATTTTGCAGGTTTACTGGTCTAGTTTGGAATAGCCTGATCTGAAACTACCATCCACTCAACGTATACTGTGTGTGACGGAGTTCAAGTGTTTTGGCTCCATCATTCCTTGGCTAGCCAAACATAAGATCCAAGAAGCTGTATTCCAACTACACTCGTGTGTTACCAGACATTGTCCAGGACTGTAAAGCTAAGTCCTAAGTGTTAATATTCCAAAACCTTCTGTGAGATCCCAAAAGAGACCGTGTAGTTATGAAAAGTGCAATCTGTGTTAACCCAGTGCAGGCAAAAGACTTTAGAATTAACGAAGACATGAACTTTATGTAAAAAGTTATAAATATCGTTGATTTTTGTATTTTTCATTTTAATTGAGATCTTCCGATTTTCAAAAGAGAAATAAGGAACTAGATGTACATTAATAAATAATTCAGTAAATTGTAATTTTATGACTTGTCAATTTCTTATTGTTGACAGTTATATTTTGCTGTATTATTGTTGTCACAGTATAGTTAGGTGACGGTAGCACTATAGAGCTCTTGATCCATACTAATTCCATCCCGACGTGTGCTCTTTACAGCTATAGTTATACCTGTGCCATCCTTACATCAGTGCTCTTCTCCGAGACTGGGATATACCTGTCTAGACTAAATTTACGTGTCTAGTCTTCTACTCTATCAACATCTGCCACTCTTGTTTTCTTCTTCTTCTTTCGTTGGCTTGAACTATATTGTCTATATCTGCAATGTTGTTTCTTGTCTAAACTTCACTGTCTTTTGTAGTTATTCAAGATATTTTCGAGCTCTAATTTTTTGCTGTAGCCGTCTTTTTTACTATTGACGCCTTCAGCATTCCAGTGCATTATTTTAAATGGTCTTTTCTTTGCTTGGCCAGTAGCTCTATTCTCATGCCTCCTGGCTCCACGGGGCAATTGAGAAGGACCCCCAGTAGTAGGGGTTGGGCCCTTCCGAGGCAGAGGGCCCGGCACTGCGCCTGCATGGGTGTCCGTCACAGGGCGAGTGCCATAACGTTTTGCAGATATAGGCATACTTCCATAGCGCATGTGCGTGGCATCCTGATTGCTGTGGTGCGCCTCTTGGCTGGTTGCCTCCGTCTTCAGCACCTTGACTTGCTAGGGCAGACTGTGGTCTTGTTTGAGTGTAGGAGGGCCTGGCCAGTCTTGGTTTTTCAGCCGCTGATGGCTGTACTTGAGCCCCATCTCCACGTCAAGGAGCTGGCCTCGATGGGGTGCCACTCTTGTTGAAACATTACGTCACAATGCCAAGTCACTTATGTACTTGCTGGTATGTCGTAAGCTTCCAGGCAAGAACTAGCCATGATATATTTGGCTAACCAATTAATTATTATGCTTCCTGACAATGCCGGTGGAGGTTATCTCTGGTTAGCGTCACTGGCTTCCTGTATACCCTTTTTATTATGTCTGATACAAACAAATCGTAAACAAAATCTGAAATTAAATGATATTAGTCACACATATATCTTTAATAAACTTACATACCCTCTAGGATTAATAAGCACACGATGAGGCTGTATTTGCTGAAGTATATCTGCCCTGCTTGCAGCGTGAAAAAAACTTTTCTTGCAGATACTGCCTTTCAGTCTCTCACTCTGGCGTGTGGATTTTTGTGTGTGTAATTTTAAACGGGCCGCTCTGTTCTTATATTTGGGCGACTCACCCGTACGAGAAAGCACCGTCTTGAGTCTGCTTAGATTTTTGTTAAATCTTTTGGTTTGAGGCGATCTGTGCATCTTCTGTACTTGTTTCTCTTCTTTTCACTACACACTTATATCTTTCCTTCCTTCCTAGGTATCCTTTCATTTTCCCAATAGGAAGCGTTCATTCTATCCAAGTTTTATCGAAATCCGTTGAGGTATGAATTTATAATAAATCTTTAAAGATCATGGGCTTACTATTAGCAGATGTGATGACTATGAAAAATATTAATTATTTTTAAAACTACTTACATTTGAATAATATCCTTTTGGAAATCACTCATACTCTATCTCCTTATATGAATTATTGCAGTTGTAATATCTTTTCGCCCAGCTTGCGCTTGTAGCTTTAGATTTTCTTTCCTGCTAATGCAAATTTTAAAGTCGGCCATGTTTCATAGATTCGCTCCTTCCCACACTTTCCCAATGCTGTGCGGCTTTAGGCGAAACGCAAATATTTCAGCCCAACGTCAACTTCAAAGCAAGACCCACCGAGTTGTCCCTTCACCCTTATATCGCTGTGTGTCGCGTTACACATTTTTTCACAAACAAAGCAAGTGGTACCAAATTTTGCTACATCTTCCTGTCGTAAAATACAATCTGTATGTACAACACGCCCACATATGGTCTCGCAAAATTCCCCCCAGTTGTAAGACTAGTGACCACTTTTATAGGTGTAAAATAACATAGGAATTACCGCGCCACCAAAATACTAATTTTTTTTCCTAGGTATCTAAAGGGTTAACGCATACAAACCGATAGTAGAATAAATGCCAATGTGACGTCACAGACTTGCAAGCCTTTAACCAACACGCACGCGTGAATGTTAGTATCGTTAGAAATTGTTTATTTCTTGGAAAAAGCAAGGGAGAGAAAGGGGGAAATGCATAGAGCCCGTTTGAATTTTAAAACTGGAACTAACTGACCAAATCGAACGATAGCAAAAATAAAGACTAAAAATGACGATTAAAATGCTACTAAGTAGTTAGTAAATATATAATATGCTTTAGTCTAAATATATTATCTTAATGTAGAAAGAAAGATATGTTATTTGAATACATATAAAGGAAAGACGAAAATGATAAAAATAATAGCTAGAAGTAGGAGACCTTATGCAGTAGATGACAGACGGTAGACTAAGTAAATATTATCGTTCTGTATTAAAATGACTTAGATAATACTAGCGATATGGTAGAATGAAGACATATATAGACGTGCATGGGGCTTCTTTACTGATGCTAGCCATATTGAGGCCATGGAAAGGGGTGTCTCCTGATTTTAAAATATTAGGTTAACTTTTCAAAAAGACGCGTAGGAGCAGATGAAATCGGATTGGTTGCTTAGAATAACTAACAGAAGAGAATAAATACACTGAGGCACAAGATTTCCTCGCCACTTTCAAATTATAATTCCACTTGAAAAGTTAGTGACGTATACATACAAGTTGTGCTCATATGCCTTCGCTGTTCTGATAGTCAGCAGGAGATTCTGTGTGACCATTTATGGCATGTAATTAACTTACATAGTGGATAAATTCGATATTTCGGTAAGACCAACATTTATATAATTATTATTGTATTTGAAAATGTGTTTGCCATATTGACTAAGAATGAATATTTGAAGGGGAGAGTCCCAGTCGTACAAGTGCCACTTCAACATGTTACGTAAAGTCATTAAATGGGGTTAGATAATCTTATAGCTTCATGTAAAAGCCCTACAGCTTTACTTGTACTTTGGGAGATAAAAGAAAAAATATATATATAAAGAGGGAAGCCAACATCAAACTTTGTGTTGTTTCACCGAGTTGCTAAGAAAGATATTATCCTTTTGTAGAAAAGCCCGACAGGCTTTCTGACATTGTAGGGAGAGAACTTAATAAAATCCTTACAGTTTTACTTATAAGTTGGGATAAAAAGATATTAATAAGGGAAAAGACTTTAATGAATAATGTTTGAGTTATAGCCAGAAAATCACTGGCCATCTTTATGTAATACAGGTTATTACCTGAATGTATTTATGAAATTACAATATTGTATTATGACTAGGAAGGTGTAAAAAACATATGTTTGAGATACTTAATGATGAATAGAGCACTCTACCAGATGGGGACAATAATGGTTTATGAATTATTTTCTGATTTTTGATCTGTTGATACCTGTAAACCTGTTAAGAACGGAGATAGGTCAGAATAGTATTTTGAGGGAAATTAATCCTCTACTTCCAGAGTTTCTGGGTGAGAAACTGAAGTGAGCCAGTCACGTTGTTTTTCAACTATAGTACCTGTTTGAGGCCATATGAATTGAGTGCCTTACCTTATCTCGAATCCTGAAAGCTGAACAGTGCTGTGTGGAGGCAGACTTATAACCAGGACATCGCATAATTTTCTACACATATCTAAAGATAAGCCCTTGTGTTTTGGGGCCTTGTGAATTCACTGACTTATCCTCCACCATTGAATATATCAACAAGATTAAATAAGATGATGACATTAGTGATCCCCCAAATATGTGCTTTAGTTGGGAAAAGAGTAATACACTAAGAACACTTCCTAGTTCAGGAAATAATAGACTTTAGTAGTTAAACTGGTATGTGTGTAAATATATTTTGACGTTTAATTGTTTTGAATCAACTCAATTATAATTAATACATTTGTAAAAAATTGTTCAGACTAAAATTCAATAGTGAGTTGTTTACTTACTTGTTTATTAACCTTAAAGTGTGGTTGTTGTTAATTACTTCACATACAGTGCATATACCCTAGACATCCAGCTACACAACACCCATACATCAGGACATATAAATTGGGGATAATATACATAGCGGGTGGTAGTCATTGGTGGAAGCAAGACAGGTTTCCTGACATATAGTTAGAAAGTAAACTTCCTCAGGAGCTCGCATAGCTGGCTTCACATCTGCTTCACAAATATATACACAATTAATATCTACCCACCACACTTCCTCAGAAACTTTACCCTCCCTGAGCATTAATGTTAAACCCAGTGAGTCGGATGAAAGGGCGTTTGGACCGCGGATAACGACACTTAGATTGTTTATATATGTTTGAATATACACGTAAACTTATTAAAATGTAACTATAATAAATATATTTTAGCACTGTTGCGCCGTGTTTTTCTTGTGTAGACAGGATCAGTAGACACTTATGTTTATATATATATATATATATATATATATATATATATATATATATATATATATATATATATATATATATATATATATATATATATATATATATATATATGTTCTCTATAACAGGCCACACAGGCCATCACTTATGTTACTGTGTAGATTCTTCCGTGAGTAAGGATGGCACGGTTAGACAAAGTTAATACTTTTGCTGATAAATACGATCAGCCTTGGTCGGGCTTACAGGTGGCCGACAGGTGTAAATATGTATAAATATACGCAAATGTCATGGTGTCGTGTGAAATTCTAATCCACATATATAAATTAAAAAGTAAATGTAAAGCCTAACAAATAACTTCAATAAAAGGAAAGAAGAATGGTAAAGAACAGTGCTGTCACAATGACTGTACTCGAAATCCCCCTTGTTTTCTACTTCGTCTGCAAATTGTAACGTTTCACGTTGATAGTAAAAACCTACTGCAGCATACACGCTTTCTACGATAAAACGTGTACTGCATTTCTAAGAAAAACCTTGAGATACGCAAGCTGACCTATATTTAATATTCCATTCATGTCATTTTATACACTAAATTACCATAAACGAAAGACAGATGGAATTAGGATAGAGAGAAGGGAGGGCTGAAAGCAGGAACGCATACAACACTACACACGCGTCTCGCTATACAATTAAAGTCATCACGCGTGTAAGGCCACAAGCACTAAATTTTTTTTCAAATCGACAGTGATAAAAAACACTACCCATACGAGAGTTAGGTTTTAAAAACCTGAAAAACGCTGATTAGGAAACATGACATTATACTGGTTTACGTTTGAAAGCCTGACAGTACCCAGACACCACATCGTATTCGAAGTGAACAGGAGGTAGAAGAAAATGCATATTTTGAACGCAGCTCCGTAGCCCCATAAAATTTATATAGTTGGGTTCCTTAGGACTTGCTGACAAAGAATATGTTAAACGTTACGCAAACAGTCTAGGAATTAACAAATTATAGCCAAAAGAAATAGTGAGGGTGTCAGACAACCCCAAAATCAGAATCGCTCAGTGGCAGATTTTGACACCACCATTGTACGGGAAATAGGCCAACATGTTACCTCCTATTTGATTGGCGGAAAGTAAATGTAAGGCTAAACACGATTAGTCCGACTATAAATACTATCTTTTGTTGTTAGGGGAGACGGAAGGAAGGGTACTTTTTTTCAAACGCTTGTGTAAACATGGCTCGATTGGTTAGACCCGCCAATATAGTCAATTAGAAGCGTTAGTTCAGCACCACATTTTTCAAATAAACTTACTAAAGAACCAGTGCGTTGAGCGCCAGTGCATATTTTTCTAAATAAAAGCCTGGGACATCGGCAGATCGAAATTGTGCTATATTCATTGCCAGTCAACGTAACTGTGTATTATTCCATGAATTGTGGTAAGCTTGATATATTCAATATCTTTTTAATGAAAATTGAATGTAAATTGATAATTTATGTCTGTATATGTGTGTGGTTCAGTAGCGAACATGAGGCAAGGCCTATATAGTGCTCCAACCTGAACAGAAGGTGTCGGAGAAAAGTAAACTGCATGGAATTGCCAAACAGTATACTGACACCTATCTTATTGACTAGAAAGAACTAATGCTGGAATTGCAGAGGCGTAGTAACTATCAGGGAGGAGTATACTGGTGTAAATTGTTTCAGATGAAGCTGGCAGTGGCCTACCGCTCTGAACTCAGTGTTTGTTATGTATTGTGTTCAGTCTGGAATTAGATTATAAATTAGTTATGAAGTAGGAGGTACAACCTTCTTGTTTCAGGGACTGTGGTCCTAAAGTTATTGAGCAGCACCTGATCTGAGCTTTGCTGAATCTGGAGGCTGACAGCATACTCCTGGGTCCAGATAGCGACTAGTGAGGTGTCTCCAGAACACAGGGAAGCTATCGAGCAGAGGAGTCTTTTCCTGCCGCCATCACGAAAGTTAAGCCTCTGTGGCCAGTGGAGCTCAACATTATGTTTCCCCTCAAAAATTGACATTTTAGTAAAAAAAGAGGGACAATACCTTGTTTAAATTGACAGGAACTGTGAACTTTTCCCCCATACTATTTCCCAGATAAACAAACACTTGAAGTCATGATGACAAATAATAACATAGCTTGAAAGAACAAAACCAGTATTACCTCATAGTACTACTACACAACTGACACACATAGAATAATATTAATAAAATATGTCACTACAAGGTTCATGTGTATAAATTATGTATATATAAATTGTGATTACAATTAATTGTGATTCCTGGTTCACTTTGTAGTTGAATCAGGATATATATTAGTGAAAGTAATTAATACATATATATTTGAAACTTTACCAGTGACTCATTTAAGATAGTCTTATAGAGTGTTAAATGTGTGTGAGTGTCACAGTGTTGTCAAGTGTGGTGGAATAAATTAAATTGTTCATCTGTCTGTTGTTGTTGTGACTTACACTTCATCATATACATACCCTAGACATTTAACGTAGTCATCACAATATTCCAGAATAATTCTGACTGAGGTATAATGTGGTAGCAAGTAAGGTTATCTGTAAAACACTACACCTATTAGATACAGATACCTTCACAGCTGATCTCAGTCAGTACACTAAGTCCCCTATAAATATTTATAACATCCCACTTTACCACATATATTGGGGTCTCGCTCCCGGGATTTTGAATCTTTCCCTATTAAAAATATTGGGGGTAATTCGCTTCAGGGAATAATAGAAATTAAAAAAGTATCCTTGGGTGAAAATAAATAACGTTGAGCTCTCAGTGCCTGTGGTGTCTTTGGATAAGTAATATCAGATTGTATTGTTTAGTTAGACATTATATAAATTTACCTGTTAGAAAATGGGGGACCTGGCCAAATTTCGATCTGCTGCTGTACAGACTGCGAAAGAGTTAGGAATGGACGGGCAAATTATGATTGCTTATGTCACTGCTGAATGTGACAAATATATTGAACGGGAAGAAAGAAGATTAGAAAAAGAGGCCGAAAGAAAGTTAGAGGCTGAGACTAAGAGGTTGCAGATTGAGGCTGAGGCTAAGAGGTTGCAGATTGAGGCTGACAAAGAGGCTAAAGCATTGGAAGCCGAGGAAAGAAGACAGGCTGCAGAAAGAGAAGAGAAGAAATTAGCTGCAGAAAGGTAAGCAGAAGAAAGAAGATTGACTGCAGAGAGGGAAGCAGAAAAGGAGGAGAAGAGATTACAAAGGGAACATGAGTTACGACTAAGGGAGTTTGAGTTTCAAGGCCATGCTCCTGAAAATGGTGCCAGTCCCTTTACCTCTGATGCCAATGCTAGCCAGGGAGCCTCAACCTCAGCTATGAATTTTCATTTAGATCATTTTGTTGAGAAAGACGATGATATTGAGAGCTATCTAAATAGATATGAACTATTAGCTACCACATATGGGTTAGAGAGAGAAAGGTGGAGCTTAAAGTTATCTCAAGGGCTTCGTGGGGCAGCTTATGAAGTTTTTGCCAAAATGAACAGAGGTGATCAGGAAAATTATGACATGCTAAAGCAGGCTCTTTTATTAAGATATGAAAAGAATGCAGAATTTTATAGGAAAAAATTTAGGAATGCTAAACTACTGTCAGGTGAAACCTATCACCAGTTCTCTGTACGGTTAGAGACATACTTGGAGAAATGGACTTCTCTGGGGAAAACCCAAGATCTTAAGGAAATGGTCCTTATAGAACAATTAAGAGTCCATGGCTCCAGACCTGAGAAAGTTTCTCATGGAACAAGGTGCAGAGAGGCTGGGTGAGTTGCTAAATGTTGCAGAAAGGTATCAAGCGGCTCAGGCAGAGGTATCAGGTAATAAAAAGAAACAGGTGGAAAATTTTAGGGCATCACAGAACTTTAATAAATTTGATCCTAGAGATCAAAACAAAGGTAAGCACCAGTTTGATAGGCCACGGTATGACAATAAAAATAAAACCCCACAATTCGATGAAAGGAAATATGATGAAAGAAAATCTTACAACCAAGGAAAGAGGTGGTGTAAAAATTGTAAGATGAACAATCATGATACTGACCATTGTAGAAGGAAACCTGTGTATATGGCCACCCTTCAGGTCAGGTCGACCTCAAGGCCGGAGCTAGATCCAAAGGTCAGGGACAACTGGTAATTCCTAAAAGATATAGGGCAGACTTAATAAGGAGCCTACATGTGAAACCAGATGGGGACCATGAGAAGATAGGTACCATCATCCAAAAGGTGGCTCACAATTATTATTGGCCCAAGGCAAGGTGGGACATTGAGAATTTTGTAGAAAGGTGTAGCATAGCACATGAGGGAACACCCACAAGTGGGAACATTGATCAGGACCTGGACACGCCACGGGGCAAACTTAGGCCTGACCATTACTTACTTAGTCGTTCCCCTTCTACCGTGAGGTGTAGAGGTTTGGAAGAGAGAGCACCAGACTATCCTATCGGCTGTCTTCCTCCTGGCCTGGTTCCATTCTAGTCCTCGATCCTTCAAAGATTGTCTAATGTTGTCCTCCCAGCGGACTCTGGGTTGTCTTCTCGGGTCTGGGATCCTTGGCAGTTTTGTTTCCCATGCTTGTCGTGTGGTAACCGATCTTCTCCCATTCTGCAGACATGGCCAAACCATCTTAATTGGGACTGTTCTACTTGGGTCTGCAGGGGGTAGGATTTAAGGCCTTGACGTATCGTCTGGTTGCGTACCATGTCTCTTCTTGTTACTTCAACCACCTTCCTCAGATACCTCATTTCTGAGGTTTGGATCTGGCTTTTATGGGTGTAGTCATTGCCCATGACTCGCATCCGTATGTCAAGACTGGGACATAGGTGGAGCGGTATACAGCCATCTTCGTTTAACTCTATCAACCTTTTTGGTCGTGAACGATTTCTGGATTCATAGCCTGTCTTCGAAAGTCGTCGTCACGAGATGTTTTCCTAGCTCACATGTCGCTGTATTCTGCATCATTGATGCTGAAAAGGTACCAGCTGGCTTTTCGACTGGCTACTTTGTTGATGCCTCCCTTTCGGTCTATAATAGCTCCGAGGTATTTAAAGTGGTCGACCTGCTCCAGGACCTGTTCTCCCAGCTTAATCTGATGTTTTCTTTCTTCTCGTGATATCACCATGGATTTTGTTTTAGAGCTGCTTATGACCATCCCTCTCTTCTCCAGCTCTTCTTTCCAGACTTGCAGGTTGGATTGGAGATGTGCCTCTGATTTAGCAATCAGGGCAACATCATCAGCAAATGCCAGCTCCAAAATATAGACCTGTCTCATCTTCCAGTACCCCACTGAATACTTTCTTGTTCTCTCCTTACATGCCTTGATGACATCGTCCATAAGGAGTATGAAGAAAAAGGTAAGGTGTTTAGGAGAATCACCTTGTCTTATACAGTGGTGGTCCTGAAATCTATCTGACTTATGGTTTGCTGTCCTCACATAATTTCTGCAAGACTTGTAGAAGCTCTGTATAGCATGAATCAGAGGTGCTGGAATATTCTTCCTTGCCAAACAGTCCCAAAGTTTAGAAATGGAATGGGAAGCCCCTTTTCACGGACAAGCTTCAATTAACTGTTTTACAATGGCCACTATGCAGAGAGTGCATGAAAATTTGAAACAAGCCAGGAAGAAACATGCTGCCTATTATAACAGGAAAGCTAAAGACAGAGATTTGGCTGTGGGAGAGAAGGTACTGCTTCTTCTACCCGATAGCCAGAATAAGTTACAAATTGGATGGCAAGGTCCATATACAGTTCTAGAGAAGGTGTCTAGAACCTATTATAAGATAGATAAGAAGGGGAAAGAAAAAATCTATCATGTGAATCTCCTGAAGAAATATTTGGAAAGAGAACATCAGGAAGAGACACACTTGTTGACCTTGTCCATTGCCATGGAGATGAAAAAGGAACCACTTTCATCATTTGAATATCCATTAAACCCCTGTGAGACAGCGGCACAGGTGAAAATCAGTACACATTTAACGAGAACTCAGAAAGAGAGAGTGCAACAGGTTCTAGATAATCATACAGAGGTGTTAACAGACCGACCAGGGCATACAAACCTTTTGGAATATGATATGAAGCTGATAGACCCCACACCTGTATGTATGAAACCCTATTCGATTCCTTTTGCTAAGGAGAAAGCTTTGAAGGAAGAGATAGACTATTTGTTGAAGGAAGGAATTATTTCACACAGTGAATCTTTGTATAGTTCCAGTGTTGTACTTTTAAGGAAACCCTCTGGAGAACATAGACTCTGTATAGATTATAGGAGACTGAATGCTATTACAGAAGGACAGGTGGATCCATTGCCGGACACCAATCAGTTGTTTGCCAGGCTAAATAAAGCTAAATATTTCTCAAAAGTGGATCTGAGTAAAGGATACTATCAGATTCCAGTAAAGCCTGAGGTTAGACCATACCTAGCGTTTAGTACCTCAGAGGGACACTATGAGTTTAACAGATTGCCATTTGGATTGAAGAATGCACCTAGTGTCTTCTCTAGAATGATGAGAAAATTATTGGACCCTCTGAATAATCCATGTATCACAAATTTCATGGATGATATCCTTATAGCAACAGAAACATTTGAGGAACACATTGACTCTCTGAACATGCTGTTTAATCGACTTAGGGAAGCGAATTTAACAGCCCGACCAACCAAATGTTGCGTTGGATGTAAAGAATTTAGAGAAACTAAAGAAAGCCCCGAGACCACAAACCAAGAAAGACGTGAGATCCTTTGTCTCATTATGTGGTTTCTACCAAAAATATATCAAAAACTTTAATTCCATATGTGCACCGTTAACTGATTTGACACATAAGGGAAATCCAGATCGAATTACATGGACACCACAATGTGAAATGGCTTACCAAGAATTGAAGGAAAAGCTCACAAGTAAACCTATTTTGAAATTACCTGACTTAAGTCAAGAATTCATAGTAAGGACGGATGCCAGTAATATTGGGTTAGGTGCGACTCTGCTACAGAAATCAGATGCATTGGATGGGGAATTAAGCCCAGTGGCATATGCTGGCAGAAAGTTGAATAAAGCTGAAACCAAATACTCAACTAGCGAAAAAGAATGTCTTGCAGTAATATGGGCGATAAAGAAATTCAATATTTATCTGTATGGGAAGGCATTTAAGTTGCAAACGGATCACAAACCCTTGTCGTTTCTAGCGCAGGCTAGACATGAAAATTCTAGATTACTCCGTTGGTCATTACTGATGCAGCCATTTGAGTTTAGCATAGAGTATATAAGTGGAAAAACAAATCTGGGAGCGGATTTTGTAAGCCGCCATCCGTGTGATGAGAATCACCCTAAGCCCCAGGAATAATACTAAATTTCTCTATGTGTATATAGAATTATAGACTGACATATAACGTCTGTTTTAAGTGGGGAGAATTTGTCGTGTGAAATTCTAATCCACATATATAAATTAAAAAGTAAATGTAAAGCCTAACAAATAACTTCAATAAAAGGAAAGAAGAATGGTAAAGAACAGTGCTGTCACAATGACTGTACTCGAAATCCCCCTTGTTTTCTACTTCGTCTGCAAATTGTAACGTTTCACGTTGATAGTAAAAGCCTACTGCAGCATACACGCTTTCTACGATAAAACGTGTACTGCATTTCTAAGAAAAACCTTGAGATACGCAAGCTGACCTATATTTAATATTCCATTCATGTCATTTTATACACTAAATTACCATAAACGAAAGACAGATGGAATTAGGATAGAGAGAAGGGAGGGCTGAAAGCAGGAACGCATACAACACTAAACACGCGTCTCGCTATACAATTAAAGTCATCACGCGTGTAAGGCCACAAGCACAAAATTTTTTTTCAAATCGACAGTGATAAAAACACTACCCATACGAGAGTTAGGTTTTAAAAACCTGAAAAACGCTTATTAGGAAACATGACATTATACTGGTTTACGTTTGAAAGCCTGACAGTACCCAGACACCACATCGTATTCGAAGTGAACAGGAGGTAGAAGAAAATGCATATTTTGAACGCAGCTCCTTAGCCCCATAAAATTTATATAGTTGGGTTCCTTAGGACTTGCTGACAAAGAATATGTTAAACGTTACGCAAACAGTCTAGGAATTAACAAATTATAGCCAAAAGAAATAGTGAGGGTGTCAGACAACCCCAAAATCAGAATCGCTCAGTGGCAGATTTTGACACCACCATTGTACGGGAAAAAGGCCAACATGTTACCTCCTATTTGATTGGCGGAAAGTAAATGTAAGGCTAAACACGATTAGTCCGACTATAAATACAATCTTTTGTTGTTAGGGGAGACGGAAGGAAGGGTACTTTTTTTCAAACGCTTGTGTAAACATGGCTCGATTGGTTAGACCCGCCAATATAGTCAATTAGAAGCGTTAGTTCAGCACCACGTTTTCAAATAAACTTACTAAAGAACCAGTGCGTTGAGCGCCAGTGCATATTTTTCTAAATAAAAGCCTGGGACATCGGCAGATCGAAATTGTGCTATATTCATTGCCAGTCAACGTAACTGTGTATTATTCCATGAATTGTGGTAAGCTTGATATATTCAATATCTTTTTAATGAAAATTGAATGTAAATTGATAATTTATGTCTGTATATGTGTGTGGTTCAGTAGCGAACATGAGGCAAGGCCTATATAGTGCTCCAACCTGAACAGAAGGTGTCGGTGAAAAGTAAAACTGCATGGAATTGCCAAACAGTATACTGACACCTATCTTATTGACTAGAAAGAACTAATGCTGGAATTGCAGAGGCGTAGTAACTATCAGGGAGGAGTATACTGGTGTAAATTGTTTCAGATGAAGCTGGCAGTGGCCTACCGCTCTGAACTCAGTGTTTGTTATGTATTGTGTTCAGTCTGGAATTAGATTATAAATTAGTTATGAAGTAGGAGGTACAACCTTCTTGTTTCAGGGACTGTGGTCCTAAAGTTATTGAGCAGCACCTGGTCTGAGCTTTGCTGAATCTGGAGGCTGACAGCATACTCCTGGGTCCAGATAGCGACTAGTGAGGTGTCTCCAGAACACAGGGAAGCTATCGAGCAGAGGAGTCTTTTCCTGCCGCCATCACGAAAGATAAGCTTCTGTGGCCAGAGGAGCTCAACATTATGTGTCCCCTCAAAAATTGACATTTTAGTAAAAAAAAGAGGGACAATACCTTGTTTAAACTGACAGGAACTTTGAACTTTTCCCCCATACTATTTCCCAGATAAACAAACACTTGAAGTCATGATGACAAATAATAACATAGCTTGAAAAAACAAAACCAGTATTACCTCATAGTACTACTACACAACTGACACACATAGGATAATATTAATAAAATATGTCACTACAAGGTTCATGTGTATAAATTATGTATATATAAATTGTGATTACAATTAATTGTGATTCCTGGTTCACTTTGTAGTTGAATCAGGATATATATTAGTGAAAGTAATTAATACATATATATTTGAAACTTTACCAGTGACTCATTTAAGATAGTCTTATAGAGTGTTAAATGTGTGTGAGTGTCACAGTGTTGTCAAGTGTGGTGGAATAAATTAAATTGTTCATCTGTCTGTTGTTGTTGTGACTTACACTTCATCATATACATACCCTAGACATTTAACGTAGTCATCACAATATTCCAGAATAATTCTGACTGAGGTATAATGTGGTAGCAAGTAAGGTTATCTGTAAAACACTACACCTATTAGATACAGATACCTTCACAGCTGATCTCAGTCAGTACACTAAGTCCCCTATAAATATTTATAACATCCCACTTTACCACACATGGGTACTTTAAATTTGTTTAAGTTGCAATCATCCACACCACAGTAACGATAGTTAGCAATAGACCAACGGGTAAGACCAATGGTTTTACCTCACAATATACAGTTTATTGTCACAGTAACGTAGACATCAGGAACAGCACACTGTCACAAGTTATAATGGCATACAAAATCCATGGCAAATAGATTGCAGAAGACACCGTAAATCACAGCATCTTAAATATGCAGAGCTTGGTTGCGTACCCCTCAACTTACAAACAGTTCATATAAGCCGACGTAATCCGTGGCATTAGAATGATAAATCGTGTAAGTACAAAAATCCATCAAGAAAGGAATTACATACATCATAATACTAGGTACATCAATGAGCCAACGTAATCCATGGCATTAGAATAATAAATCTCGTGGGAGAAAGAACATTCCCTTCAATAATCTATCTATCTTCACTTCAATAATATATTCTCTTCAAAATATCCTCTGGTCACACTAACGAGACTAAACAACTGTCTCGAAGCTCTGCCAGGTACATACTAATTCCGAGATCTTCGTCTCTCAGTACAACTCAGTAAAAATTGCTCATGCGCGAACTAACCGCTTGAGCACTGAGCTCAGCTCATCCGTATTTCCCCCCAAACTACCACTAAGAACATTCGAACACTTTCTTTATTTTTTTTAAGAAAGACTAACACCTACTCAGTTGAGCAATGTTCGAGAAAAACATAGCGTACAAAAAGTATCCAAACAAAACTCAACTCATTACTTTAAACGTGCTTACTAGAAAAAACAGCCCCGTACATAAAAATCTTTAACACTTAACTCTGACTCAAAATATGACTTAACAAGCACTTTAAGGCCAATCAAACCACGAATTACTGTCTGATATCGCTAGCTTCCCCCCCCCCCCCCACCCCCTCCAACTCTCATCTGTAGAAGACACAAGATATTTTCTTTACATGTCATTTACAAATTCACCTGCCTGTCTTTCATGACCATATAAGGTCGTAACACTGCCGTGTTATTTACCATGTCACGTTTGCGAGTTCGCCCCTTATCATGTGGCAACCTGATAGCTTGCATCTTCCCAGATAATAAATCGGAATTAACAATAGGAGTGTCGCTCAGTGTAGACTCTTACTCCGTCTGGAGCTAGCGATAAGCGAAAAATCAGTGTGGCAAGTTCACTCATTTGCTACACGTCGCTGATACCAAAGGAGAAAATAACGAGGAGAAAAAGGTGGGTTAGAGGTGTGACAGGATGTGATAAGAAAACCTTGAATGGGGAAAGCGAAAACAACGAATACTGGAAGAATGGCTAAGTAATAATGCCCGAGTGGAGAGAAGACCAGGAGAAAAAAAACATATTTCGTGACAGTGTTACACGAATATGACAAGTGCCTTAGCTTGTGATGTGAGTGTAACACCAGTATGACGAGTGTCCTAGCTGGTAATGTGAGTGTAACACCTGTATGATGAGTTTCTTAACTGGTGATGCGAGTGTAACTGCTGTTTGACAAATGTCCTAGCTGGTGATGAGAGTATAACACCTGTTAGACGAATGTCCTAGCTGGTGATGTGAATGTAACACCAGTATGACAGTGTCTTAGTTGGAGATGTGAGTGTAACACCTGTTTGACGAATGTTCTAGCAGGTGATGAGAGTGTATGACGGGTGTCCTAGCCGGTGATGTGAGTCTAACACCTGTATGACGAAAGTTCTAGTTGGCAATGTGAGTGTAACACCTGCATGACGATGTCCTAGCTGGGTATTTTAGTGTAACACCAGTATGACTAGTTGTTACGGTATTTTATTGGCATGGTCTGCTAGAGGTTAGCAGCATAAGATTAAGAGGTGACCACGTTTAATATAATGTAAATAATTGTTAGTTTAGTGTACGCGATACACACGATTGATTATGACGTGTGTGCGTTGGTATGTCACGCACCGTGACTAGGTTACCACACCCCTTTCTTGTATGACCGTCGAACGGATAAGACGTGTCCTTGTATTCATGCAGTGTCGGGCATGGAGTGCCACACAGATTATATTATAATTAATGATGGACATGGGTCAGTCCAATGTTATGATTTGGAAGAAGAATGCTACAGGTTAGTAAGTGACTAAACCTAAGTCGAGATAGATTTATAATTATTGACGAACGCATAATCTCACTGTCGGTCGCTGGGATCACCAGCCACGCGTGCATACAGTTATGTCGTTCTGTCTATTTGTTATTTGACAAGGACTGAATTGAAGATAAATCATAATTCAAGGAAGGAACAGAACTTTATATATTTATGCTTCATGACAACCATTGTTTGAAATATTGTCTATAATCTTCTATGTAATAAATACATGTGGACTCATAAAGGACTTATCCCATTATTGAATATCAGAAGTTCAACCGTCAGTATAATGGATACAAAGCTTTACACCACCACTTGCGAAATTAACCATCTATCAGCACGATGCTCTATAATGATCATGATTGACTAACTCTCCCCGCAATAACATAACACCCAACCTTGCAACGAGAAAACCGTTGGGCCCTTACGCTACAACAAGAAGAGGCGTACCGCCACAACTAGAAATAAAACCGCCACACTAGTGTCTTAGCTGGCGATGTCGTTGTAGAAATAAAATGACATGTCCTAACTTATCATGTGGATGTTGAACCAATAACAAGAGTTGGTTAACATATGATACCCGTTGATGATCAATGTCAAGAGTGTCCTATCACGTGCGATAACGATTACGTGATTTTAAAGTTCCTCTTAATTCAGAGTTCTTGCGCTGTCAGACGGGATGATTTACATGTTTAGCTGATGCACGGAGTCAAACTTGACTGTCGTAAATAAAGACAATTTATAGTGAAAATTACATATAAAACAGAACCGCAACGTCGTAAACAGTTCAGGTGGGTGTGGCTTCGACTGCTTGTCCTCTGGCCCTTTGGAGACGGAAGTTAATCAAGCTGACTCCTGGTTCTAATAAAAATTTGAGAGGCCCCACGATATTGTCTAGCGTACAACTTCCCTTCTCCCTGTTAAGAGTGTGTGTATCTTTACGCCGAAATGTAGTGACAGCGTCACGGTTAAACTGAGAATGTTGCTAGATGTGGTCTTGCTGTTGCAAATCATTATTTCAACTGTACCGTTAGTGTCTACGTGCAACAGGGCACGTTTAAACAACTGGCCTACAAGTAAACAGAAAACGTTGTTTTGGTGGTGGTTCTTCTTCTTCTTGTATTTTTTTTATATTTATTTTTTGTTTGGCCACAACATTACATTAATTATGAAGTGAAACTACGTCATACCTGTTACAGTTGGCTAGTTTAGTTTAATGTATCCTTTGTCGACAATCAAGGGTGACTACCTTACACATATCACGGTAAACAGCGTGTTGTGTTTGAGCAGTGTTAACAGTAATGTATCTTAATTTTAAAACTTTCCATGTTTTAGTTCTCAGACCTGAGTTCGTGTCTGTCACGTAGGGTTTATATTCATTTAATTTCCTACATTTTCTTCCTATTCGTTCACCCAAATTCTCTCTTTTATTATCTCTGTATTTCATTTTTCCTGTATATTTTTCATCCATTCGTTTTGCGAATATTATTTTCATATAATTCGCAAACTTTACCTGTTTCTTTCTCAAAACTGAGAATCGCGCTAGGACGATATTACGTAGATGTCAGGGCTGCAGGGCGTCATAAGGCGTGATAAGTCGGTTCGCTGAACACAGGACGTAGCAAATCGTCTACATTCTCACCGAGCGCGCGAGCTTCTTCTCGGCATTAGTCCCGGTGAGGTGTGATACTTTACATCTGCACCGGTTAGTATCCAGACATTTGGCTGGAAAATCCCAAACTGACACGGCGCTCACTTGGGCAATGGAGTCAGGCTGTCTGGGATTTGAAACTGACACGCGTACATCGTGGTCAGTAGGTGACAGCTACGACACGCGTTAAGCGGACGTAAATGTTGGGAGTAGGGGAGATAATTTCGCTTGGCGAAATAAGTTTCGGCCCTTTGTCTGATTTTAAGATATTGGCCAAGTTTGAAACTTAAATTTCATTCTCGCTCATAGACTCCACAGTAGATAGGTCGCTCGAAAAAAAACAGAATAGCTGTTAGCGAAGATCTCAGTTTGTTTCGGCAATTTGTCGAACTTCTAGACTTCCAGAAATATTTTCAGCAATTTTATTCTTAAGTTGTGCGACTACCTGTAATTCTGTGGTTGAGGTAATTAATATGATAGATATATAGATTTTGTGAGTGTTAAAGTGTTAAATCGCTTAATTCATTTTAATCTATTTCTTTAGCGCAGAAGAGAGATAAAGTGGTAGGCTATTATATTTTCTAGGGAAGCATTCAGTGGAAAGCAGACTAAAAATTATAATTTCTAGCTTATAACGGCAATTGTAGCTATTTATGAAATTTAATTTAACTGCTAATACCCAGTCGAGTGTATTTTTCTAAACTAACGTATAAACTCTAGAATCGAGCCTCATGAATGATGACGGGATACGCACGTGTTCCTAATTTATGAGGAATGCTGATTTTTAAATATAACTTACGTCACGGGAAGTTTAAATGATAAGCAAAGCTCTCTGCTTGCAAGTTTAAATGTAAGTTTTAACCAGTACAGATTCTGTTTATTATATTATATGTGTTATTTTTCCTCCACACAGTGAAAGTTTTGGGGTGACCCTAACTTTACCAGCACCTAGTAGTAGTTTCCATACTTGTGAAGAAATAGACAGTCCTTATTTTTGAACCACGTGGGTTTTCTCAAGTAACACTGATCTGACGGTGCAAGTTAGACAGAAATACTAATATCCCTATAACGGGTTTTCAAAGACTGTAATGATAAATACTGGACCTTGGAGCCAGCACTTAATTTCTTCTAGAAACTCTATATAATTTGCTGCCTGGTGGCGTGAATATTTACAATCATTTCCCGACTAGATTATATCTTGTGGACAAATCTGTGGTGTGACTAAAGTGAATCCTATACTGAGGGAAGGCACCGACCTGACATTCATCATTTTTTTTTAAACCTACGCTATTGACACTGTGCTCTGCTAACTCCCGCGCCTGGAATAATTGTTAGGTGACTTAATCAGACATTTGAACAAATTTGCATACCCAAGTAGTCGTTCCCGGAGACTCCAAGTTAAACAGGTCTTTTGGAACTGGGGACTTCTTGGCAGTAGACTGCATTTTTTTTGAGTCTGTGTGAAAATCTAAAATCAATGTGTTCCAAGAGGCAGCAAGCAAAGTCGTGAGTACTAGTGTGAGAAGCCATGGCGGAATGAATGAGTGTACGCTGGTTTGAGTGATATTTTTCACTATTATATCTTTGACACCCTGTTGCTGTCCTATTTGTTTTTTTCAATCTGCATAATTTGTTGCTAAGGCTAGAGCTCTTGTGTTTTTGTCTTAGGTTAAATCAGATTTTTTTCAAACTCTGTGCATATAATTACGAGATAAAACAAAGACAACTCTTAGACTCAAACCCTATGTATCTGTGACTCGGGCGCCAGCATCTGTTCTCTTAACGGGGCCGGGCTAAACCTAGAGTTAACACTATAACGGGGCTATCATCCTTGCAACATTTCCTTGATTTTTTATGACTATGTGTATATGTATTTTCCTTGATGTACTTTCTTTGATGTTGTGAGCCGATTTTTTTCCTGATATTAAAATCGCTCTTGAACTAAATAATCGTGTTTGGTCAGCTCGTTCTAGATAATATATATATCATTGTTATAGTTTTCCCACGTCTGTGTGTTTACCTGTCGTCACGTGTATGTGCGTGCCTGTGAGTGATAGAAATATACGTAATATGTATATTGGTGTAGTCTGTCTGACGCTGTAACAACTGTTGTAGAAGATAGGTGAGAGAGAGAAGAATTCTTTTCGCTTTCAGAGACAGCCACTATATCAAAATCTATCATCTCACGTGTGTGGAAATTCTATTACCTTTCACTACTCTCACTGAGTCTATCACCTATTCAAACCTATTCAGAAGGGACCAAACCTAGTCTTAATTATCCTATCGGAAATCTACGACAAATGGGGTCTCGTCCGACGGATTTTTGAACTTAGAATAGGAAGACGAGTACGACAAATGGGGACTCGTTTCCGGTCTTTGAACTTAGAATAGGAAGACGAGTACGACAAACGTGGACTCGTCTATCTGGATTTTTGAACTTAAGATTCTGTATTCTGATATAGAGTAAGAGTGTGATGTCTTGTGACTGTATCTTTTGGAAAAAATTACCCCCTAGACTAACGATCTGTTTAAGAGCGTGCTGACCACACAAACTAATAAGTTTTTTTTTTCCACAGCATCTTTGAATAATATACATTTTGGTTACAGGTTGATTTTGTCGGGATATATGTTAACTGCTGATTGTAATACTAAATGCTGGTAAAGTGGTGAGTGTATAACATTCACTGGGTACTGAGGCAGAACGGCGTTTGAACTAAGTTAAGGAGTGTGTTTCGGACTTTTTTGTCCAGATTAATTCCCTCCCTTACCCGATCTGACTTCAGGGGCGAACTTATAGTGGATTTTTAATAATTAAGGGATTATTTTTCTCTTTAATTTTTGCAATATTCTTTTGCTTTTCCACTGTAGCAACTTATTTTTCAGTTGTAATCTTAACTACCATTTAGTTGGCGTAGTCGTGTTTTGCATTAAGTGCTTTATTGCCGATAATAGCAGCGATAGTTAGATTTTACTTTGGAGGAGGTATCCCAGGGTTAAGGATATCATCTTTTGAATTTTTGGTTTTTTTTCTCGTAAGTGGTAGGAACCAGGTTATTCTTTTTCCTATTTTCTATCTCCACGTGTCTCAGTCACTGACATAATATGGCCGAGAGGGCAAAGCTTAGACAACTCCTCAGGGACGAAGCGAGAGAGGAGGGACTGGAAGGAGAGGAAGCGAAAGCTTTTGTCAGGGACGAACTTGAGAGATATGATGCGGAGAGGAAAGCAGCTGAAGCTAAAGAGGAAAAAGAAGCAGCGGAGAGGAAAGAAGCGGAAGACCGGCTATTACAGCAGAAGAAGATGGACGAGGAAATGGAAATTCGCAGGATGCAGCATGAGGAAAGAGAGAAGGAGAAGCAGAGACAACATGAGGAAAGAGAGAAGGAAAGACAGCAGGAGGAAAGAGAGAAGGAGAGACAGCATTTGGAAAGAGAAAATGAGCAACGACGACAGCATGAGTTGGCTCTTAAGGCTCTAGAAGTCCAAAGTCTTGGCGCTGCCTCTACCTCCAGCAATGGAGAGTCTTCTCCTCATTCTTCCTTAACTGACCCTGCTAACACTCAATCTCTTCAACTAAATGCTATGTCTTTCACTCTTGAATCTTTTCCTTGTCCAAATGAGAAGATTGACACATGGTTAGAAAAATTTGAGAAAATTGCAACTCTGTACGGGTTAGAGAGGTCGCGTTGGAATATGAAACTTTCCCAGGCCCTAAAAGGTTCTGCTTATGATGTTTATTCTAAGCTGGAAAGTAGCCAACAAGACGACTACGATGTGTTGAAGAAAGCGTTACTGGAGCGCTTTGAAATGAACGCTCGCAAGTTTTTGCAACTGTTTCGCAACAGCCGGAAAGAGAATTCTGAAACTTTTCACCAGTTCTCATCTCGTCTTAAGGGATATCTAACAAAGTGCCTTGAGCTTTCGCAGCTCCCCTCTACCTATGAAGGTCTTGAGGAACTTGTTCTAACTGAACAATAATAAAGAACACTTTGTCTGCTGATACCCGGAGATTTCTCGCTGAGCAGGGGGCAGAAAAACTTGAAGACATTTTGGAAAAGTCTGAGCGTTATCACAATGCGCTGGCTGAACTACCGGCCACAAAGCGGAAACCGACAGAGGAGCATTTTCGAAAACATAACCTAGAGCAATCTTCTCAGGCTTCTAACCAAAACAACCACAGAGAAACTGGACCTCAAAACCCCCCTCCTGAAAAAATCCAAGTTCTACAAGAACAAGTACCCCAACCACCCCAAACAGTCTGATCAACCCGACCGCCCTACATGGCAGCGTAGCCAGAAAGGACAAGGGGGCAAAGGGAGAACCCCTGAGCACGGGACATATGATCAGACCGAGCACACCGAGCCTAAACGCATCGGATGCTTATTAACAGTCTCGCAAGGCGGAATTATTGACAGTGATTCCCAACCTCTTGGGGATAGACCCTCAACGCGAGGTATTGTTATTTTGAACGGTTCTCAAACTTCTTGCTTATTTGACACGGGGCTTTCTTACGATTGCATTGTTGCCAGAAACCTGGTTAAACCCGGTCAAGAGACAGGAGAGACCGTCAAACTTTGTGGAGTTCGTAAGAGTGATGCACCTACAGCGCTTCCCATCGCATTGGTGGAGATACACTCTGACTTTGTCAGAGGTGTGATCAAAGCGGCTGTTATGGATGATCCCATCTACCCAGTCATACTTGGCGGGAGATACGTGTGTATTGGGAAACCGGAAGAGCCGATTGTGGCAGCAGTAACTACAAGAGGGCAAACCAAAAAGGAACGGGAGCCTGCGCCAAATTTGTTACCTATGGAACTTAAAGAAGCGCAATACAAGGACCCTACTTTGGCACCCTGCTTTAGGAAACTGCCCATGGCTAAGGAACCCAAACAGCACGGGGACATTTTTTCTGAGGATGGCGTACTTTATCGGAGAACGGGCAAGCCTGACCAAGGTTACAACCAGCTCCTAGTACCGAAACAGTACAGAAGCCAAATCCTAGAAATGGGGCACTCTCTTCCCTTTAGCGGACATATGGGACAGAACGCCACAAACCAACGTATAACCACTCATTATTGGTGGCCAGGAGTGAATACTGATATCATCAGATATGTCAAATCCTGTGCCCAGTGCCAACGTGTGCCACCCAAGCAACGGGCACCCCCAGTCCACATGGGGGAAATGCCAATAATGGGAACACCATTCGAACGGGTAGTGATCGACATTTTAGGGCCTTTCGAAAGGACTAAAAGAAGGAACAGGTTTATCCTGACCTTAGTCGATACATGCACTTTATGGGCGGAAGCTATCCCGCTAACATGCGCAGATGCCAAGCATGTCGCAGAAGCCCTCGTGCAGATTTTCACTCGGTTGGGATTCCCTCAGCAAGTGTTGACGGATAATGGATCTCCATACCGAAACCTGTTGATGGATGAGATCGTTAAGATCTTGAGGACCCAGCACATCCACACTAAGCCATATACTCCGGCCGGAAATGGGCTCGTGGAACGTGCTAATGGAAACCTCACCATGATGCTAAGTAAGCTGGCACAAGTGAAACCTGAAGATTGGGATCTCTGTATTCCTGCAGCATTATTTGGCTACAGAGAATCTCCTCATACTTCCACAGGATTTCCGCCAGCTACACTCTTATTCGGCAGACCCATTAAGGGCCCGCTTGAAGCCTTACTTCAGTCTCTGACAGACGAGAAGGCTGATGAGACAGTTGTCTCAGCAAGTAAATATGTGTCGGTTTTAAAGGAAAGGTTGAAACTAGGGTGGGACCTAGCAACGACTAACTTTAAGCGAGCTCGCACAAAGCACGCTAACCGATACAGGAAAGTCGCGGAAGAGAGAGAACTGGAAGCAGGAGAGAAAGTTTTGGTGTTGCTCCCTACCGAGAACAACCAACTGAAGATCGGATGGCAAGGGCCGTTTACCGTCCTGAAAAAGATTTCTAAGGCTAACTACCAGATCTCTATTGAAGGAAAGGAGAAGGTTTTCCATTTAAATCTCTTAAAGAGATACTTGGAAAAACCAGTGCCAACCTCCGACCATCTCCTGACGATCGCCAAAACTGACGAAGATGACGATAGTGGCAGGGATATTCCACCGCTATCACAGGAAATCTTTCAAAAATGTCAGAAGCGGCGACGCTCTTTCAAGCGCGCATATGAGACATTCCGGGGGAAGGAAACTTTGAGGAGTGGACTTGAGTAGGAATTGGACAGAGATGGAGGGGGAAGATGAGAGGGAAGAGGACAGACACCCCGAAGCTACGGTTATAGGAAATTAAACTCCATAACGTAGACATGGAGTGCTTCCATATCTTAAAGGGGGGAGGCTCTGTCACGTAGGGTTTATATTCATTTAATTTCCTACATTTTCTTCCTATTCGTTCACCCAAATTCTCTCTTTTATTATCTCTGTATTTCATTTTTCCTGTATATTTTTCATCCATTCGTTTTGCGAATATTATTTTCATATAATTCGCAAACTTTACCTGTTTCTTTCTCAAAACTGAGAATCGCGCTAGGACGATATTACGTAGATGTCAGGGCTGCAGGGCGTCATAAGGCGTGATAAGTCGGTTCGCTGAACACAGGACGTAGCAAATCGTCTACATTCTCACCGAGCGCGCGAGCTTCTTCTCGGCATTAGTCCCGGTGAGGTGTGATACTTTACATCTGCACCGGTTAGTATCCAGACATTTGGCTGGAAAATCCCAAACTGACACGGCGCTCACTTGGGCAATGGAGTCAGGCTGTCTGGGATTTGAAACTGACACGCGTACATCGTGGTCAGTAGGTGACAGCTACGACACGCGTTAAGCGGACGTAAATGTTGGGAGTAGGGGAGATAATTTCGCTTGGCGAAATAAGTTTCGGCCCTTTGTCTGATTTTAAGATATTGGCCAAGTTTGAAACTTAAATTTCATTCTCGCTCATAGACTCCACAGTAGATAGGTCGCTCGAAAAAAAACAGAATAGCTGTTAGCGAAGATCTCAGTTTGTTTCGGCAATTTGTCGAACTTCTAGACTTCCAGAAATATTTTCAGCATTTTTTATTCTTAAGTTGTGCGACTACCTGTAATTCTGTGGTTGAGGTAATTAATATGATAGATATATAGATTTTGTGAGTGTTAAAGTGTTAAATCGCTTAATTCATTTTTAACCTATTTCTTTAGCGCAGAAGAGAGATAAAGTGGTAGGCTATTATATTTTCTAGGGAAGCATTCAGTGGAAAGCAGACTAAAAATTATAATTTCTAGCTTATAACGGCAATTGTAGCTATTTATGAAATTTAATTTAACTGCTAATACTCAGTCGAGTGTATTTTTCTAAACTAACGTATAAACTCTAGAATCGAGCCTCATGAATGATGACGGGATACGCACGTGTTCCTAATTTATGAGGAATGCTGATTTTTAAATATAACTTACGTCACGGGAAGTTTAAATGATAAGCAAAGCTCTCTGCTTGCAAGTTTAAATGTAAGTTTTAACCAGTACAGATTCTGTTTATTATATTATATGTGTTATTTTTCCTCCACACAGTGAAAGTTTTGGGGTGACCCTAACTTTACCAGCACCTAGTAGTAGTTTCCATACTTGTGAAGAAATAGACAGTCCTTATTTTGAACCACGTGGGTTTTCTCAAGTAACACTGATCTGACGGTGCAAGTTAGACAGAAATACTAATATCCCTATAACGGGTTTTCAAAGACTGTAATGATAAATACTGGACCTTGGAGCCAGCACTTAATTTCTTCTAGAAACTCTATATAATTTGCTGCCTGGTGGCGTGAATATTTACAATCATTTCCCGACTAGATTATATCTTGTGGACAAATCTGTGGTGTGACTAAAGTGAATCCTATACTGAGGGAAGGCACCGACCTGACATTCATCATTTTTTTTTTTAAACCTACGCTATTGACACTGTGCTCTGCTAACTCCCGCGCCTGGAATAATTGTTAGGTGACTTAATCAGACATTTGAACAAATTTGCATACCCAAGTAGTCGTTCCCGGAGACTCCAAGTTAAACAGGTCTTTTGGAACTGGGGACTTCTTGGCAGTAGACTGCATTTTTTGAGTCTGTGTGAAAATCTAAAATCAATGTGTTCCAAGAGGCAGCAAGCAAAGTCGTGAGTACTAGTGTGAGAAGCCATGGCGGAATGAATGAGTGTACGCTGGTTTGAGTGATATTTTTCACTATTATATCTTTGACACCCTGTTGCTGTCCTATTTGTTTTTTTCAATCTGCATAATTTGTTGCTAAGGCTAGAGCTCTTGTGTTTTTGTCTTAGGTTAAATCAGATTTTTTTCAAACTCTGTGCATATAATTACGAGATAAAACAAAGACAACTCTTAGACTCAAACCCTATGTATCTGTGTCTCGGGCGCCAGCATCTGTTCTCTTAACGGGGCCGGGCTAAACCTAGAGTTAACACTATAACGGGGCTATCATCCTTGCAACATTCCTTGATTTTTTATGACTATGTGTATATGTATTTTCCTTGATGTACTTTCTTTGATGTTGTGAGCCGATTTTTTCCTGATATTAAAATCGCTCTTGAACTAAATAATCGTGTTTGGTCAGCTCGTTCTAGATAATATATATATCATTGTTATAGTTTTCCCACGTCTGTGTGTTTACCTGTCGTCACGTGTATGTGCGTGCCTGTGAGTGATAGAAATATACGTAATATGTATATTGGTGTAGTCTGTCTGACGCTGTAACAACTGTTGTAGAAGATAGGTGAGAGAGAGAAGAATTCTTTTCGCTTTCAGAGACAGCCACTATATCAAAATCTATCATCTCACGTGTGTGGAAATTCTATTACCTTTCACTACTCTCACTGAGTCTATCACCTATTCAAACCTATTCAGAAGGGACCAAACCTAGTCTTAATTATCCTATCGGAAATCTACGACAGTGTCTGACACAAAGTCTTGGGCAGAACAAGTTCAAGGGGCAACATATATGGGAAAAATTACCGGTTGTGTTTTGTACAGCAAAATAATGTCATATAAGATGTAGCTGGTATGGCGTATATCTAGATTACAAAGATATTCTGTTGGTGTTGCTATCAGGACCGACATTTTTAAACGACAGAGGGTACTGTAAAGTTTTACTCGGATAAAGGACGAGCGCACGGTATACGTTACGACCACAGTCTGCGTCAAGAACAAACGCGCAAAAACAGCAGAGAAAAGACAGTAGGAATAAATCTAAGAATATAAAAAAAAACAAAAAACAGGATACGAATTGTGAAGGATTCGTGAGTTTTTAACGCATATGCCCAAGCCGAAGACCTTGCGTCCGTAACGTAAGAGGTTACTTTGTCCTGTGTAGAAGTAAGACTGACATTATCAATGTTCGCTCACCTACCCATTTATCGCAGTCTTACTGCAGTCCACCTCGTTTTTTCTTTCACCCATTGACAGCTTTAAGACTTGCAACTGAATACGAAACCAAGAACATTATAAGACATTCTTTAAAATACTGAACCGATAACAAAGCAACTAGCGGTGAAAGATGAGCAGCCAACAAATTGGTCACGTGACCGATTGTTGGTTTCCAATGCAAACCGATAATCCACAAATCTGTAACCCAACGATTAGCAACGCGTGTACGCGTGCTGTTAAACATGGGCTTTCCGGTTACATAAAGAAATGTGGGGGATCTGGGTTACAAATGATAGGATTGGTTATAGTTGTCTGGTTAAGTGGACAAAGTCTGGAATCAGAAAGCACATTTTAGACAGTGTTAGATTGTTTTTGTCAGTGCTTTCTTCGTATTGCCTGCAGAATAAATTATGATTTATGTACGCATTACCTCCAGCTTCATTTTCCCTTCTTTAGCCTTGATCTGCTGCAGAGTTTTAATGAAAGGCTGGTCACTACGTTTTAATGAAAGACGTGCAACTAAGCTTTAAAGAAGGATCTGCTACAGAGTTTTTAAAAAAAAAGATCTGCTAGGTAGTGTTAAAGTCACTTAGAGACATAGATGTGACAAATACGAGAGCGAAGGAAGAAAAGAATTACTTCTATTTAAGTCCGATGATTAAAAAGTGTCATTTTTATCGTATGTCAGTCGTGGAACATGTTACAATAATATTTATATCGTATGTCAGTCGTGGAACATGTTACAATAATATTTATATCGTATGTCAGCCGTGGAACATGTTACAATAATATTTATATCTATGATGATGATTCTCTTTTCAGGTCTATTTAAAAATGTATTAACCACTTTATTTTAAGAGTATCTGAACTTCGTCTAAATGTCGCGTTTTAAATATTTAACAGTCAGAATGTTAATGTTGCACTCAATGTAGAGAGCTGAAACTTTTGCTTGCAACTCCCTTACGTTTTAATCTTTCATAGGTCCAGCTGATATTGTGTAACTAAAACAATGTAAAATAAGTGTAAACTCAGTTACAGTTCGGGTTTTAAAGTAAGGGGAAATAATGAACTGCAAAGATAGATTGTCTTTTTTATTTGAAGGAATGGACGTCGGATGATTAGTGGTGCTGTGCCGATTAAATCAATTTATTCCTTCAAAAATATAGGTCAACGAATTTTTCTTTTTTTAAACACAGCTCTGGTACATGTCACGGGTTGCCTCCCCTGCTTTGCAGTAGTGGTCCAACAGTGGCTAAAACTCAAGAGTATCTAATATGGGCCTTCAAAGGTGTCTACCTTCGCACAAGGTTACTCTTGGCAGAGTTGTAGTTAGAAGGATACTGACGCTTCTATCTCAAGGCAGTTTTCACAAGATATTCAGAAGAGCGAGAACAATGCTGCATTGGCTGAGCTCTAGGATCTGCCGACAACTTTTGTGAAGGATTAAGCAATGATTAATTTTAGCTCGTCAAGCCCCCACCCCTGATTTACTCAGTGGAATTCTTCTTATTATGGTATAGCTCTGTTTATAGTATATTTAGTAAATTGACTGAGACAAACATGCAGTACATTCAAAATGATTAAATCGAAGTTAAATTTGTATAATTACAAATAACAAATTTAATAATCATTTAGTTTTAACAAGGGTTTAAGAGAATGAATAATGTTTTATGAGAAAAAAAAAAAACGTTGCTCATCACCGTTGTCATGGGAAGTTAGTTTTAAAAGGAGTTCACGTGGCAGCTTTAACGTTTAACTTATCTGCCACTGGTAGGTTCTGCTCCCGCTGATGGGTTGGTTCTGTGTAGATAGGTCACTGGAGTTCTCGCGTCTCTGGTCAAGATTAAAGGTGCAGTACGTTCCAAGTAAAATCAAGAAGTAACTGCCAAGCTGGTCCCGTGTTTCTACGTCAGTCCACTTCTACCCTCACTTTGTTCCAGAGATTAGTACCCTCACTGGTACCACCACCAACAACTATGGTAAAGGAATAGAAACGAAACGCTCCCCTGAGTATTGCGTTTCCCGACACATACGTATGTGTCTCCTTTCCCTGATTCCACCATCCCATCTATCTCAGGATTTACCCTCGATGAGAATTAAACTTAATCCCTGTAGCAAGTGTAATTTGCTGGGGAGGTTAAGATGTTATACCTAACAAGAAAGATAGTGGTGTCTGTGTCAACTGTGTGAGGTCAAGCACATGTAGGCCCCTGACTCTAAAAGGATGATGATGATGATGATATATTATATCAGGGAACCTAACGCTACCTCCCTAGATCTCACACAGTCCGTATTTTGATTCTAGTGGCTGGTGTATGATGTCTCTAGTGTCTAGGGGTGAAATGAAAATGATGGAACATCAACACAATACACTTTAACTCACTATAAGAAAATGAATAAGACTGTGGTTAAAGTTTTCTTTAAAATTTGAATGTTTTTTCTTTGTACAATTTAATCTGCCTGTCCCGCCATCTCTTTTGGACAGGTCTTTGAAAATGAGGAAATATATTTACATATAATGCTTTAACTAAAAGTATGGACTCTTGGTCCTATGAATATTTAATGTTAATATAGAGTTCCTGTAGGTGTATTCACAGACTAAAACTTTAATAGTTGCTAGTGATTGTCATTGGTTATGAGGAGCTGTTGTTTTGTTCATGCCCCATATAATTCAAGTTTTATTTTGATAAGAACCAGTTTATTCGGATGAAGTGTCAGATGTCCCAGCTGTTAACGTGTCACCTGGGATTCTTGGTAATGACGATAAAGTCAGTATAGAACAGCACACACACAAGCTCCTTCAGGCTATCTGATGACAGTATAAACTTTATAATGGAGACTTTTCTCTTTTCACTCACTCATCAGGTTTCCTGTCACCGGCCACAGGTAAAGCTCGGGCATCCCCAACTTTTTTTAATTGTAGTAACATGACATATTCATTCTTACAGCCTCGGGTATGCAAGACATCTGCATCTCAACCCCTAACTTTATGTGTAAAGGTTTAATCACATATTCTAGTCTGCGGCCCACCTAAAGCGTTTTACTGGTGCTAATACCTTAGACGAACCTCAGGTCCACTATTGTGCAAAACGCCACTATACTGTTTACATCAAGTTTTCAACAATAAACAAAACCAAAAACGCCATGCAACAAACTATGCCCTACCATCCACGGGGTTGCCGTCAGCATTCAGGTGGCAATCATACTAGCCCATATAGAAAAATGATTCTTAAGATACTGACCCAAAACTCTACCCAAATCTTGATAACCCATAGACCTCAGGGTTCCCTAATGGCATAGAATACACCACTGTACTTTTATACCACAGTAAAATTGCTACCCCTCAATCCAATAACATCCCCTCGCCTACCACACTACGGCCCCACCACATCTCCAATTTATCTCTCACAATTTTTTCTTTTCATTTTCCCAACATTTATTTAAGCAACCAAACGCAATAACCTAAGCAATTCTGACCTCCCAGAAGTCCTCTCAAATTTAAACAAACCTAATGTTACACTTACTCCCCCACTCCCTAACATATAATTATTCCGCAAGCACCCCATTCCCCCCCATACTAACCCTCTTATTAATATAATCCCACTTCACCTCAACACATTTGCCACAACCTACCCCCAAATACCGCTTACACCAAAACCCATCCATACCTCCTTCATAAATCCTCACCCCCACCACCACATGTTTTGCCCAAAAAAAATTGCAAACGTTTCCAATACTATTGTAATAAATGGTGATCTTACTCCCCCCCTAATGTACCAACGATCAGCTGTAAAATCCCCAAACAAACCCTGAGATATCCATAATTCCTGTAAACACGATTTACCAAAGGGCCTTCATACACTACTTCTCACCCCCAAAACTATAATATCCAGTAAACACTCTTCTTCCAACCCCTGCATTTTCACGGCATGACAATACACCTTTAATCCTCACATCCCAATTTACGCCTAACTAGGTACACCAAAATGTAACGCTTTTCAATATTGACATAATAGCTAACACCCACACCACTTTACCCTATCACCATTACATATTAACATAAAATTCACCACTACAACCACAATGAACTAACCCCATTTTATCTAGACCTTTCACAAACCACAACCCAAACCAGTCACAATCAACCCACCCCTAAACTCCTCTATGTGTGTTCCCAAACCACTCGCAGACTCAGTTATTTGGCCACATAATGTTCCCTGGTAGACCCTGGACATTCAAACTACCTTAATGGCATGAATAAATGCCCTCCCGATAAAACACCAAAATTGATGTTCCGAAACCCCCACAAATTTCAAGATATCTCCCGCAGATACTAGTCTAAAAGTTTATAATATTTATCATTATCCCATTGCCCGCCATCATACGAAAAACAGAATGCCTGTTGGGGTACCCTACATCCCTTCCGCTGCGAAACAGTACCACATGTCCTTTCCAGGTTGTAACGTTGGACCATTACCCAAAACATGAACGAACTCCTAGGGGGTGATCGATTTACGCGAAAATCCCCCAAGTATCGTTCCCATTTGGGTGTCACGCTATGTCTATGAAGTCATCACGTGATAAATTTTATCCGCGCAACCAGCCGTAGACCTAGCAGGTACACTACGCCAACTTTAAAAACCCCCCTCTAGCGCTGGTGCTGGAATACCCGCCCCACAAATGCCGTTACGCCAGTCCTGGTGTCGAACCATCAAGACCAACGAACTCACCCGGAGCCGGTGCTTGGGGTCTAGACAAAAAATTTTCCCATACTTCAACCGAAGATTGTAGTAAAACGGGTGTGAGCCCCACACCAGCTTCCCGGTTCTAGCAGGGGCAACTACAACAGGCATTCAGTCGAATACTTATCCGCAACCAGCAAGAAATGAGTCTGCCGAGGTGTGGCTTGACAAAACTTGCAACGCCAGCAGGGCCCTCGACCTCGAATTGTCCGAAAGTTATGCTACACAAACAGCTTTTGCCCCAAATCCACACCATTTTGGTAGGTCGCAGTCAATAACATTATAAACGCTACAATAACGTCTTGCCTAACTCAGCAATTGGCCTTCTGAACAGTAAAGGCGTACATGCACGGTCTTGTAGTGGGTTCACGTGAACAATATACCTACAGGATAGAAGTTAACGAACCGTGCAAACCCTAAGGACTACGAACATAAAAAACGTCCCAACTCTACAAAAATATACAATTTAACCTTGTAACACCACCTACCCATGTAGCGTACCCACCGAGGGTCTTGTGTGGGTTCTAGAATCCTCCCCAAAAAGACGAAACAAATTACCACAAACAAACCAAACCAATCCCCCCCCCAGGTCAGATCTCTCTAGAGATAACCCGCTCCCCTTATCCCTCCCCCACCCCCCCACCACCTTGCAATACACCCGAAGACAGACCCTTAACCACTGAAGAAGGTTTACCCCCCCCCATAGGAAGTATAGTTTCTTCGAAGCACGTGACCCCCCCAAACAAAATATCCCAGAAATATCCTATTTTATTAGCTTCGGGTTGCCGCTAGAGATATGCAAGATAAGGTGGAAATGTTTCCACTTGATCCCAACCACTTGGAGTCTTCCCTTCCCCCTAAACCCTTTGCTGGATTTTATATAATACCTCCCCCCGATTGAGTATGTGTCCCTTTTTTAACCTGAACTAGGGCGGGGTGGACTATGAACAAATACCTGTAACTACAAATGTACAAGAACATCACCGCATTACGAACATAGTGCCTAAACAAATCACCTAATCGACACATTAAACCAATATTCAATAATAACGAAAAAAATAATTTCACAACTCCTTATACAGATTAATGAATAAACCACACCCCCCACTCGTCCCAATCTCCCCCACTGGCACCCCAAAAACACTCCCCCCTCCATGAGTCCGCTGGCTACGACAGTAATGTCCCCTACCAACTAACCGTTCAATGGACAAACCTTATTAAAATCGACCACACTGTGAGATGCTTAAACTGAGTGCATTCCATCAAGTGACATGACCACAACTATCTGACAATGGCCCAAAAAAACAGCCGCACACTGAGCGCGGTATAATATGATTGACAGTGGCCTATCAATTTCCTTGGTGTTTTAATTTATTAAATTCGAAATAGTTTCCTACACTATAAAGTGTAAAAATTTCAGGGTTCCAAGCGGATCATCCAGACAATTTATTGAATAATGCCTGTACCTGTTAATTGGTTGGATAGTCGTCCGTTATCGAATGGAATGTCACCTCTGTCACTTGCCGTTTATATCCGCACACCCCGCCTACCAAGACGTAATATGGGTATTTTCCCAAACCTAAACTTAAATACGCCGCCCCTCGAACACTATTTAATACTGGTAGACCACCTTAACGAGATAATTTTTACCCTCGGGCCTCAGCTGGCAACTCTCCACCGACTTCCCCAACCCGTTTCACGGGGGGAACTAGATGCGCGTACACCAAGCGTCTAAATTCCCCAAGCTCGCGACCTCTGGGGGCACCGCTCAAAAGATAGCCCCCACTCCTATTCCAATAAATCAGCCTCCACTCCAGTGCATTCCCGAAAATTAGAGAACAACAGACCCCCCCGCGCACCTCATAACCCGAACCAAAAATACTATCCCGTAGCTGTATACAATAAGAAGATGCATATTATTAGATTCACCATGTGTGCTCATGAATTGGGCCAACCGCGCCCCTCCTTAATTTTTTTATATTCGAACATTAATATTAATAATGCCAAAAGATAGTTTTTACTTTTTTGAATTGTGTAAAAATCAAGCATCATGCGATTATGGCCTGGCTGTAATTTACAATTCCTTTTGTAGTTAACTTTATGGGCCAATGTTAAACCCATCTTGTTTCATCAGAAAAGCGATCCAAAACCATCCCATAGTGTCTCGAAACGTATGATATCCCCTGGCTCCCATCATGCTCGAGTTTACCTTACTTTACACAGATTCAGGACAACCAATTGTCCAAACGGTGACGTATTAGTCCTCATTTCAGCCACCCCTCCGCCTACCACATCTCAATAATCTATAATCCTCACCTTGCACGCCCCCCCCCCAATGTTGCGTCTTCCTTAGCCCTTGCTATTCTCACGCAGCAATTATTTTTCGAGGTCATATTTTTTTTATTTTCTTTTGGATATCGCCCGCCCGATACTCATCCCGTTCAAATGTGGTAAAGCCGTTTTTGATTACTCCCGTCTAAGCAAGAGCCTCAATTTTTATCACGAATGGTGATGTAACCCCCCGGTCAGGGGCTATCAATGTACTGATCAGCATCGTTACCATTAGAGTTTTTATGCGCGGCGTCCTGGTGGCACATTTTATCCTACTTGACACAGATCTCCCCACGAGCTTGAAAACAGTGGGCATGCCTACGGGGCAAGTTCTCTCCTAAAAAAACCAGTGGATAGCACATAGGATAAAGATTCTCTCCTCTGTACAGTCTTGGCCCACTACCTAATGTCATTATTGATCACACAGGGGGTGCCGTACATGCTTTTTGAAATCTGCACCGACATTCAGAATTGCCTGGATATAAATAATGGGATGACTAAACCTGATAAGTCCCCAATGAAGCAATACAAAACTACCCGACGCGACCACCGCCCAAACTACTCCCATGCAGCAATCTTGTCTTCACAAATATCTTTACCGGTTCCACCCCCCCCACCATCCACCACGAACATTTACGATCGCCCATGATATACCAGTATCCTAACTACCAGAGGTGAAGGCATACCATGCCTACAACAATCCTCAAAAATGTACTACCACCTCGAACAATATTATCCCCTACCATTCCACTCAAATCAAACCATAAAAAGGCAATTTGCACACCACAGATCCCCTTTCCATACATCCCGATTAACGCCAACCAGCAACAAACCAACTCGCATATACAGGAGTACTCAAGAATGTAACCGCTAAGCCTTAATTACAATTATGTCGGCTTCTTAAATATTAGCACACCAAAACGAGCCAGGCACATCCGTTTCCCCTCAGCTAGTGACAGTAAGTACATGACTAGGCCCTTTGCAACAAAGAGCCCCTATCCTGAGTCCTACAATGACTTGCAATCGGTTGTTCTTAAAGGGACAAATGTATCCGATGAGTCAAATCAGGCAGATTTGAGAATAACCCAACTCCCCCTCCCCGGCAGCTTGGCTGCTCCCTAGTGAGTCCTTTTATTTTCCTTGGGTAGTGAAATGCCTGTGTGAACAAACGCTTGAAAATTCCAACAGCACGTTCAATTTGCATACCGAAGTAAGGGCCTAAACGATTTGCCGCGGTTTTTAACATTAATACCATGACGGGCGTTCGAAAGACCCCCCCTTTTTTCTCCTTCTTCCTCGACCCGCGTTCTGGACATATATTCACACACACGCTGGTTTTAGCAGACGATATATATATATACACACACGCAATGTGACGTGGCGCCGTAAGGTTAACGTCCGATAAGGTAGTTTAAAATAAAAGGAAAATTAAGGTTAACGTCCTATTTGTTTTTGAAAATGCCGTACTGAATTAAATAGGAGAGTGGAAGGAGTCCTTAATTTGAATATTTGAGGTCAGTTTTATTTGAAAAGGAACGCTATTCATTAAACAGTCTATGATTGGCTGTAGTGTACTAGACTAAACGGTTGTATAAAACCAATTAGTAGTTGGTTTTCGGGGCCACTTGTTAACTAAAATTTATACACTAAAGACGTTGTTATAGACAAGGCAAGAGTACGGTCTTGGTTGCTAATTCTGCACAAGCAGCGATTTGGATTATGCCATATACCGCAATATTCAACTGTTTAGTGTGTAGATTTCTTTGATGCGGTAAATATTGAAACCTTTATATTAACATTTATATTGTCGTTTTTATCATTATTATGTATGCATTATTGAATTTGTATGAACCTTAAAGGGGAAACATTTATCTGGAGGGAAGGCAACATCACTCTGTGTTGTTTCACAGCGTTGTTAGGAACTGTATTAACCTGGTATAGAAAAGCCAGACAGGCTTTCGGCCATATGGGGAGAAAAGAAAATTAAATATTTATGATGAAAAGAAAAATGTTGTGTTATGGCATAAGACCAGGAAGATCACTGGCCGTCTTCTTCAGCAAGTCACCGTGATTGTACATTACTTGATAGTATTAATGTAAAATGTTTCCTTTATCATGGAAAATGTCAAACGGTGGTTTGAAAGTTATTTATCCAGAAGGGGGTACCAACCAAATTGAGAACGTTAACTAATTGTTTAGTTACCATACTGATGTCTGATGATATTGCCATGTTAGAATAATGAAAGAGAGAGATTATTAGATGCTGAGTGGGACACATTTGTATTGTTCCAGAGTTTCATCTACGAGTGAAAGTGAGCCCAGGTGACCTAACACCTGTCCCTAAGTTCTGCAGTGAGGCTTAACTACTGAGTGTCTACCCAGTGATTTACCTATAGAAGCAGAATCGTGTCTTGGCAGTGGAGACTGGCGTTTTATACATACTTCAACCAGCCTAGTTCCAGAGATCTCAGATAAGACTTGTCTGGGAAATTGATATCACAAACACTCCACTCTCTCAGTTTTCCCATAAGATAGGGTATCAGACAGTGAGGAACAAAAACGTTCAATAAACTTGTATCCTTTTCTAGGAGCAAGAAATACTTGACATTTTTCCAGCTTGAAACATATAAATAATTGTGGGATAAAACAGACTCAATGACAGTTGTGAAATAATTGGTTGCAAATAATTTCATTATCATGTTGAGTTGATTATTCCTGTGTCAGAAGAATAACTAGATACAGGAAAATAAATTATAAAAAAATAAGTTACATTCCAAACTTTACTCAGTGACTTGTTTAATCATTGTTTATTAGTAATAGGTGTAATTGTTGTCTTGTTCATACATTTCATCACATTGCATATACCCTAGACACTTGCTAGACAACATACACACACCAATACACTTCAGTAGGGGAAGATGTATAATCGGGTGAGGTCGTGGTGGAAGCAGACAGGTACCCTGTAAACTTATTTATATTTAATAAACCTCAGGGACTTGCATAGCTGACCTCACACCAGATACCATTAATATAATATTGAAACCAATACTAACAACTAATTCACCACATTAATTGGGGGCTCGTCCGGGATTAAAAGGTTCTTAGTACCCTACATTAAGTGAGTCACTAGTCCCAGTATTTGTAAAATATAATAGTAAAAATAATCTGAGAGTGGTTTGAGATATCATTGCCCTTTGTCTTGTGTTTAGAGTTGATTAATTAGTTAAGGTAGTGGATAGTATTTCATATTGTTAACTATAACATGGCGGATATGGCCAAATACAGATCTGCTGCTGTGCAGACTGCAAAGGAAATGAATTTAGATGGGCAGGCTCTGATTCAGTATGTGACATCAGAGTGCGATAAGTATATGGAAAGGGAAGATAAGAGATTAGCTGAGGAGAAGAGAATTATGTTAGAGGATGCTAGGGAGCTTAAGAAATTAGAGGCTGATAGGGAGGCTGAGATCAAGAGGCTGCAGTTAGAAGAAAGGAGACGAGGCTGAGAGAGAAGATAAAAGACTCCAAAGGGAACATGAACTACGACTAAGGGAGTTGGAGTTACAAGGCCATGCTCCTGATAATGGAAGTAGCTCATCCACCTCCAACTCTGCTGCAAGCCAAGTTGCCTCAACCTCAGCCATGGGGTTCCAGTTGGACCCATTTGTAGAAAAAGATGATGATATTGAGTCATTTTTATCTAGATTTGAAAGGTTAGCTACTATGTATGGACTAGAGAAAGAGAGATGGAGTATGAAGGTATCTCAGGGGCTTAGGGGAACCTCTTATGAGGTCTTCGCCAAACTGAGCAAGGATGATCAAGATGACTACGACATTCTTAAGCAAGCTCTTCTAGTTAGATATGAGAAAAACAGTGAATTTTACAGAAAGAAATTTAGGGATGCAAAACTGTTGACTGGAGAGACTTACCACCAGTTCTCTGCTCGCCTGGAGACATACCTGGAGAAATGGACTGATCTGGGGAAAACCCAAGATTTAAAAGAAATAATTATGACTGAGCAGTTAAGAGAGTCCATGGCTCCAGACCTGAGAAAATTTCTCACGGAACAGGGTGCTGAGAGGCTGGGGGAGATCTTAAATGTGGCTGAGAGATATCAGGCAGCCCAGTCTGAGATAGCAAGTTTAAAGAAGAAGCCTATAGACCATGATAAAGCTCCACCAAACCAAAACCAACCTACCTATGAACACAGAGATAAGTTTAATAAGGGTAAAGCCTATTATGATAAGCCAAGTTTTGACCAACGAGATAGAAACTCGCATTTCAGAGAAAGGAGACCCTACAAACCAGAAGGGAAATATTGTAAAGTTTGTAGGATGAATAATCATAATACTATTGACTGTGGTAGGAAAGTTCCTCCATATCATGCGGCATGCATGATAACAGTGGACAAGGGGAAGAAGAAACTGACAGAGAATCATATTAATCTTCATCATCCCCCCATCTGTGAAGAAGTGACATGTAATGGTGCCAAGGTTAGGTGCCTTTACGATTCAGGTTTAGAATATGACTCAGTTGTGAGTGCAACCCTAGTGCACCCTGAACAGTACACCACAGAGACAGTGGAGCTACAAGGGGCCGTAAAGGGAATAGACACCATGACACTTCCAGTAGCCAAGATCAATGTAGAGACAAGGTACGTGGAAGGAGTGATCAGAGCAGCCGTGTGTGACGACCTTAATTACCCGCTGGTGTTAGGAAGTAAATATGTTTTTCTAGGAAGCCCGGTAAAACCTGTGGTAATGGCCACGCTTCAGGTTAGGTCGACCCCTAGTAGAACGGAGGAGGAACCACCACTAGTTTATTCTCATAATCAGATGAGAAAGGCCCAGGCAAAGGATAAAACATTAAAACCTTGCTTTGACAAATTGCCAACAAGCCATGCACACCCTAAGAAAGGACAATTTTATTTGAAGGAGGGACTGCTCTTCAGGAAAGCTAGAGCAGGATCCAAAGAACAGGGACAGTTGGTATTGCCAAAACCCTACAGGGAAAAAGTGATGGCACAAGCTCATGTTGTACCCGACGGTGGACACCAGAGGAATGGAACCACACGTCAAAGGACATCGGAACAATATTACTGGCCCCAAGTAGCTGCTGATATTGCACAATTTGTGGGGGCCTGTGAAAAATGTAGCAAGGTACATTCCCCAAGTTGGGAAAACCATAATCAGATGCCAGCCAAGCATTCTGAAACATATGGGCCTAAAAATAACAAGGAAAATAATAAGGTTGACATAGAGGATAGGTATCCACCTTCCCACCAACAGTTTTCACCGAAAATATTTAGATTAGCAACTCTGAGAAGGGCATCCAGAGAAAATAGAAACTCAGACCAGTCAACCCCGGCTCAGTTTGAAGCCGCAGTTAAGGAACTGGCTGAAATCAATATTGAAGATAATCCGCCAGATTTGAACCCGAAACAAAATGTTAGAAGAAAAGTGGGGAGTGGACGAGTGAGCAATTCGGAAAATGCTCACAGCGCTTCACAATATGGCTATTAATTTAGCATGAAAAGGGCACTGGTGACATTGGTAGTCACCCGACCCTACACCGTCTAAGGGGAAGTATTGGTCGGACCCTGGATGGAGATCACCCACACATATTATAGCAAAGATAAGGGAGAATTGATTTCTGATGCAGAAACTCATTTCCCCACATATTATTTTATTTCACCAAATTGTCGGTAGGCGGAGAATATAGTTGGTGAATATGGCCTCCATTTGAGTGGCACATTATAGAATATTATAGAATATTATTAGAAGGGTGTTTCCACATTCAATCAAGCCTGAGATCAGACCAATTGTTGGCTGTGAACATTTCGGAGGAGCAGAGTGCCTCCATTGTTGCCTTTTTGAATTGAGGATAGTCCGAGTGTTTATTAAGGCTGATCAGGAAATTATTGGATCCCCTACACAACTCAGATATCACCATATAGATCAACTCCTCATAACGTACAATTTGAGGAACATCTAATATTCTCGAGACATGTCGTTGAGCAGACTCAGAGAAGAGAAATGGTGAATACTGATTGCTAAGCAGCATTAAGACAAGCAGTAACACTTGCAGCTGTTCAGTAACATAACTGAAATAGATTCTTGGATTGCAGAGGTCTGAGGCAGCTTTCTTGAGTTGTGCTTACTTTGAATGACCCCACTGCAGAAATCCATGAAAACACAGGGGCAGGAAAAGCCTAGGGAATAGTACTTTGGTTACGCTAATTGTCTCACAGATAATAACTTGCAGTGAATGCATGTTTTAGGAAAGGAGGTGTGTAGTGAAATCTGTGTGAACAAACGCTAAATTCCACAGCACGTTCAATTTGCATACCGAAGTAAGGGCCTAAACGATTTGCCACGGTTTAACATTAATACCATGACGGGCGTTCGAAAGACCCCCTTTTTCTCGACCCGCGTTCTGGACATATATTCACACGCTGGTTTTAGCAGACGATATATATATATACACACACGCAATGTGACGTGGCGCCGTAAGGTTAACGTCCGATAAGGTAGTTTAAAATAAAAGGAAAATTAAGGTTAACGTCCTATTTGTTTTTGAAAATGCCGTACTGAATTAAATAGGAGAGGGGAAGGAGTCCTTAATTTGAATATTTGAGGTCAGTTTTATTTGAAAAGGAACGCTATTCATTAAACAGTCTATGATTGGCTGTAGTGTACTAGACTAAACGGTTGTATAAAACCAATTAGTAGTTGGTTTTCGGGGCCACTTGTTAACTAAAATTTATACACTAAAGACGTTGTTATAGACAAGGCAAGAGTACGGTCTTGGTTGCTTCTTCTTCTTCTTCTTCTTGCGATCGCATCTTTGATGATTACACCGTCAGACGAGTTCTCATGATGAATTCGACTGTTGTTTGAAGTTCCTCTTTAACTCCATATAGCTTTGAGTTTAGTGTTGAGTCATTGGGCCAGTATATCTTTCTTAACTGGTCATACAGAGGGCAGTCCTGTAGAACATGCTCAGCAGTTTGTTCGTTTAATCCACATGCGCACAGTGGTGAAGCAGACAATCGTAGCTTGTGCATGTGTTTGTTCAGTTTGTTATGCCCTGTCCTGAGTCGAAAAATAGTTATCTGTCCCTGCCGGTCGAGAGTGTGATAGTCGTCTTTGGGTTGGTTCTGTTCTCTTCTGATAGTCTGGATAGCTCTCTTTTTCTCAAAGTATGTGACTTCATTATCTTCTTGTTCACATTCTCCTCCCTTTTTTGCAAGTTTATCTGCCTTTTCATTTCCGGGTACACCACAATGAGATGGTACCCACTGAAGTATGGTTCTCTTTTTGGCAGCTACCTTGTTTAGTTCATTTCTCAGATGCGGGAGTTTACCACCCTTGAGAGCTTGCAGGACAGACAGTGCATCTGTGAGGATGACTACCTGGTGGCAGTCAGAGTTGGTGTTATAAATCATATTTGCAGCTTGCTCTAGAGCTTGAACCTCAGCTGTATAGTTGGAACAGAATTTACCAGTGGGAATGTGCCTAGTCTCATAGTGGTTGTCAGGATATGAGATAAAGATACCGGCACCTCCGTTCCTAACAGCATTAGTTGCTGATCCATCTGTATAGGCATGTATCCATGATTGATCGGGATAGCTTTCTTGGATCATACTCAATGTAGCAGTTCGTTTTTGCAGATCATTATACTCACATCCACTTGTGAGACCACTGACTGATGTATTAATTTGGAGGGCACTGCTGGCCTGCTCCCATGGTACAGGGTATAGGGTGGGCTTTAGTGGTGTTGTCTTCATGGATAGGTCTTCTTGATGCTGTCTTATAAGTCTTTTCCCCCGATGCACAAAGCTGCTACGCTTTAGACGTCCCAATGCCAGATCATCTAGTCTTGCCTTCATTGGGTGCGTTGGCATACTGTTGTACTTTTCCATCTGGATCATGGTTTTTGTGTCTCTTCTATGGGACAATGTCTGTAATCCAGCAATCTTCTGCATCTCTGATATTGGTGTAGTTTTCATGGCTCCTGTAATGAGCCTGAGAGCTTGATTTTGCACCTTGTCCAAAGACTGCAGATGCGAGTTAGCAGCTGATGACCATGCTGCTGAGCTAAACTCTAAGTGTGGTCTTATTACTCCATTATAAATCTTCTTTAGATTTTGTTCATTTGCTCCCCAGTTGGTACCTGCTAATTTTCTGAGTATGCCTAGTCGTCTTCGGGCCTTTCCTTCTGCATTTTCAATATGCTTATTCCATGTAAGCCTTTGGTCAAATGTCACCCCAAGATAGGTGGGGTAGCTTTCTTCCTTGATCACGGTTGTCCCTAGGTGTATGTTAGCTGGTTTGTCCTTGGGGGCGAGGGAGAACAGTGTTGTGGAGGTTTTGTCTGTGTTTATTGTGATAAGCCATTTCTCTGCCCATGACACTAGCATGTCTGCTGCCCGCTGCATTCTATAATTTGCTGTGGTGACATTTTCATCAGCGCACCAGAGTACTAGGTCATCTGCATATAAGGCAGCTTTAACTCCTGCCGGGAGATCTTTCACCAGGTCATTGATGTAAACAAGGAAGAGTGTTGGGGAAATTACTCCTCCTTGAGGTACCCCCTGATGGAGCAACACTTTTCTGCTCTGCAGACCGTCAAGAGTGACTCTAGTTCTCCTGTTATGCAAGTATGACTGGATCCATTTCATCATGTTGCCTTGGATTCCACTTCTCCTAAGTTTTGCAATGAGGCCATCTTTCCACACCTTGTCAAAGGCCTGCTTGAAGTCGACCCAGATCGTTAGGACCTTTTTCTTCTCCTGGAAGGCATCTTCTATTGCTTGAGACAAGTAAGTAACTTGGTCTTCTATACTGTAGCATTCTCTAAATCCAGCTTGTTCCGGCACCAGGATCTGCTCAGACTCTAAATACCATTTCAATCTGTGGTTGACTTTTCGCTCCATAGTCTTCCCAACACAGCTTGTGAGACTGATTGGCCGGTAACTTGCAGCCTCGGTCTTACATTTCCCTTTCTTTAGTATGGGTATTGTGATGGCTTCTCTCCATACTTGGGGTACCGTTCCTTTCAACCAGCTGTGGTTGAATATCTCAAGCAGTTTTGTCTTTGCTGCTGAGCTCAGATTTACTAGCATTTCGTTGCTGATTTTGTCTGGGCCGGGTGACTTTTAAAACTTAAGCTTGGAAATAGCCTTCTGTAGTTCTCCTAGTGTGATGGGTTCCCTCATTGGGGCAGGAGTATCTGTCTGTCCCATGGTTGCCAGTATTTCTTTTCTTATCTCTCTCTGATGATCTATGTTAATGGGTAAGTTGCTTTCTGAACTGTATCTTCTAGCAAACAAGTCTGCAGCTTGTTTTCCTCTGAAAAGTTTGCCACCTTCATCCAATGTGATAGTCTGCCTAGGTGAGGAACGCTCTTCATTTAGAGACTTGACTAATCTCCAAAGTTTCCTGCCGTCTTTCTCAAGGTTCAGCGATGCCGTTTTAGTTCTCCAGCTTTTCCGTTTTTCTTCTAGCTTTGTTCTCTGAAACTCTGCTACAGCCTTTTTCCATTTGTTGTGAGTTTCAAGTGAAGGCTGAGACTCTGCGTCCTTTCTAGCCCTGTCCATAGCTTCCTGACGTTCTTGGAGTGTGCTGGACCAGTATGGTATGTAGTTACGCCGGCATCCTTTGGGAATGGTTTCTTTTGCAGCTTGTAGTATGCATCTGTTGAAGTCTTTTACCACTTCATTAATGTCTCTGTTCTGTACCTTGAGGGTAGACAGCAGCGTGTTCACCTGATGCCTGAATAAACCCCAGTTGGCTTTTTTGTAGTTCCATCTTGTAATGGCTGGGCCTGTACTGAGAGTTGCACTCTGGACAGTAAGAAAGATTGGGCGATGGTCGCTTCCCCCTAGTTGGTCTCCTACTTCTCTACTAATAGATCCAGCTATATCTGGTGTGGAGAAGGCAAGATCTGGTGTTGAAGTTGTGTGCCATCCTCTGGAGTAGAAGGTAGGAGTATCTGTGGCATTATTGACTAGGATTAGGGAGTGATCATCTTGCCAAGTTTCAACCTCTTCACCTCTGTGATCCAGATGGTTATAGCCCCAGCTCTGGGAGTGGCTATTAAAGTCTCCAACTGCTATAAAGTTGGTGGCTGGTACCTGTATAGAGCTGAGACTCAGGGGTTTGTTGTTCGGACAGTAATAGTTCAGGAGTTCTATTTCCATCTTGTCTACCTTTATCTGCAACAGCTGATATTCTGCTCCATCCATGAAGGTTTTCCTTTCGTGTGCAGGAATGTTATTCCTTACAAGAGTAAGTACTCCTCCTTTTCGTCTATCTTTTCTGTCGGATCTGAAGCATTGATATCCCCTTATTTTAAAGGTTTGATCTGCTTTCAAGTGAGTCTCTTGGATACAGCAAACACTGACTTGCTTCTCATACAAGATGTTTTCCAGCTCTGTCTTTTTGCTGTATCCAGCCTGCTTGCTGTTCACTCCCTCTGCATTCCAGTGCATCATGACAAGTGGCACTCTGGGTTTCTCTTTTCCTGTTTTGTTTTGGTCAGTAGTTCTCCTCTGCCGTCTGCTGACTCCACAAGACGGTCTAGAGGGTCCTCCAGTAGCTGAGGGTGGGCTCTGTCGAGGCTCAGAGCCCGGCACTGCACCTGCCTGGTGGAGCTCCACAGGGCGAGCACCATTACGAGATTTATTTGACGGTGTACTCTCCATAGAAAAAAAAAAAGCGAGTTGCGTGATACTGTGGTTTCCGGTGCGCCTTCTGGCCCAGTATCTATGACTTTAGCACCTGTTCAACGGGAGAGTGGGCTCATCCCTAATCTGTTTATGTTCCCAGTAGTAGACTATTCGCAAGCAGCCTGGGGGTGTCACTGCTCTGCGCGGACCTTGTTTACCGAGGCGGCGTCCGAGCTCGTATGGTGAAAATATGGTTGCGTTATCTTCAAAATAGCCCTGTCTTTCCCATGGCTTTTCTGCCATCCTGCAACTTTGAGTTAGGGAGTTCTGAGCTCCAGTCTCTTTCCCAGGCATTTTATCCTGGCCTGGCACGCATACAGAGGACCCCACTTCTGGTTCTAAGTTAGCAGTTGGGGATAGGTGGGGTAGCACACTGTGCATTCCCCGTCATCCAGGGGGCTCTCCAACTATGCAGAGCTTGCACAATGCTGTGCTCTGGTTCTGGGCTCTCCCAAGGAATCCTCACGTCCTGCACAGAGCCACTTCCAGATACCCACCACCTGCCAACCCTCCATTGTAGAAATCTCCTGCATGCGGCCATCCAGTCAAGAGCCAGTATTAAGTCTGGTGCCCAAGTGATCCCCCCAAGCTCAGTGTGCAATGCTGGGTTCTCATCATGCTGCAACACAGGGGGGATTGTGATGCTCAGCCATCTCTCTCAACTCTGCACCGATAAGTGACATCGGGGACTTAACTGTGCCTCAGTACTGGGAGGCCCCGTTTCCGGGTACACCACACACAGCCAATTGAGGCAACGGTCGCCGTGGGCGTGTCTTCAGTGGGGAAGTTGTGGAGTCTTCCTGTCCATGTTCTTGCACATCCTAACACTGCCCGCAAGACATCGGAGGTTTGGAGAGTGGCCTTCTCTGCTTTTTTTGAGCCGGGGTGGGCTCCCCGGGCAAGTCTCGATGGGGATCGGGACGTGTCCACGCGCCAGTGGGCCCAGCATCGGCCGCATCTGATGGAGGACTTGCTCTGCCAGGTTTGATGTGGATTTCCTACCGCCCCGGGTAGAAGCCAGAAGTGTACTGTGCCAGCTCTGGGGGAGATAAAGGGGGTGTTTCTGCATCTCCTTGTGATACGTAGCCAAGGTAGGGTTCACAGTGCTCTTTTCCCGCCACCAAATTGCCTGCTGGTTACGCCGAGTTCTCCGAGGCTCTAGGCATGTGACCAAGAGTTGAAGGCAATAGGATCGTCAAGTCCTGAGTCTCTGTGCCTGTACGATGGGTTCCGATCTTCAGGGAGCAGTCCACACTCGTTCCCACTCCCAAGACTTGTTCAGTATCCATCTGGCTCCTTCCCACCCACAGAGGGCGTGTACGGTGTAGTGCACCGGTTTTATTATCGAGGTTTGCTCCTCTAGATCCGTTGTGTTTAGCCTGAGGATTCGCACCCTCAGTTACCAGGACTACCTCGAGGAGGGTGTGGCTCTTCACCACGCACAACGATCTTGGGGTATGAGAGGTTTTGCTAGGCCAAGAGACTAACACCGCAATGGTCGCTCCTTTCATGAACAAGAATTCACTAGGCCTAGGGTGAAGCAAGGGGGGAAACCCACTACCCACAACACCAGCACATCATACCCCCTGTCTGTAAAAGACTTTGCCCCGTCTTGGTTGCTAATTCTGCACAAGCAGCGATTTGGATTATGCCATATACCGCAATATTCAACTGTTTAGTGTGTAGATTTCTTTGATGCGGTAAATATTGAAACCTTTATATTAACATTTATATTGTCATTTTTATCATTATTATGTATGCATTATTGAATTTGTATGAACCTTAAAGGGGAAACATTTATCTGGAGGGAAGGCAACATCACTCTGTGTTGTTTCACAGCGTTGTTAGGAACTGTATTAACCTGGTATAGAAAAGCCAGACAGGCTTTCGGCCATATGGGGAGAAAAGAAAATTAAATATTTATGATGAAAAGAAAAATGTTGTGTTATGACATAAGACCAGGAAGATCACTGGCCGTCTTCTTCAGCAAGTCACCGTGATTGTACATGACTTGATAGTATTAATGTAAAATGTTTCCTTTATCAAGGAAAATGTCAAACGGTGGTTTGAAAGTTATTTATCCAGAAGGGGGTACCAACCAAATTGAGAACGTTAACTAATTGTTTAGTTACCATACTGATGTCTGATGATATTGCCATGTTAGAATAATGAAAGAGAGAGATTATTAGATGCTGAGTGGGACACATTTGTATTGTTCCAGAGTTTCATCTACGAGTGAAAGTGAGCCCAGGTGACCTAACACCTGTCCCTAAGTTCTGCAGTGAGGCTTAACTACTGAGTGTCTACCCAGTGATTTACCTATAGAAGCAGAATCGTGTCTTGGCAGTGGAGACTGGCGTTTTATACATACTTCAACCAGCCTAGTTCCAGAGACCTCAGATAAGACTTGTCTGGGAAATTGATATCACAAACACTCCACTCTCTCAGTTTTCCCATAAGATAGGGTATCAGACAGTGAGGAACAAAAACGTTCAATAAACTTGTATCCTTTTCTAGGAGCAAGAAATACTTGACATTTTTCCAGCTTGAAACATATAAATAATTGTGGGATAAAACAGACTCAATGACAGTTGTAAAATAATTGGTTGTAAATAATTTCATTATCATGTTGAGTTGATTATTCCTGTGTCAGAAGAATAACTAGATACAGGAAAATAAATTATAAAAAAATAAGTTACATTCCAAACTTTACTCAGTGACTTGTTTAATCATTGTTTATTAGTAATAGGTGTAATTGTTGTCTTGTTCATACATTTCATCACATTGCATATACCCTAGACACTTGCTAGACAACATACACACACCAATACACTTCAGTAGGGGAAGATGTATAATCGGGTGAGGTCGTGGTGGAAGCAGACAGGTACCCTGTAAACTTATTTATATTTAATAAACCTCAGGGACTTGCATAGCTGACCTCACACCAGATACCATTAATATAATATTGAAACCAATACTAACAACTAATTCACCACATCCTTTAACTCTTGGAACGCTAGTTCACATTGTGCAGTCCAAATAATTTTATCTGGAAGTCCCTTGCGAGTCAGATCAGTCAGAGGAGCACAAATAGCGTTAACATTTTTGATGTATTTCTGATAAAATCCGCATAACGACACGAATGATCGCACGTCCTTTTTTGTTTGTGGCCTAGGTGCTCTCTGCAGTTTTTCCAAATTCTTAGGATCAGGGGTCATATTACCCTGATATACAGTGTGCCCCAAGAATTCCAACTCTTTGCATCCAATACAACATTTTGTTGGCCTAGCAGTTAAGTTCGCCTCCCGAAGTCTATTAAATAACATCTCTAGAGCTTCAATGTGTTCTTCAAATGTCTCTGTGGCGACGAGAATATCATCCATGAAATTCGTGATACATGGGTTATTCAGGGGATCCAACAATTTGCGCATCATCCTTGAAAATACACTCGGAGCATTTTTCAGTCCGAATGGTAGCATATTGAATTCATAATGTCCATCCGAAGTGCTAAAAGCCAAATAAGGTCTCACTTCAGGCTTCACTGGGATCTGGTAATAGCCTTTACTAAGATCCACCTTTGAAAAGTATTTTGCCTTGTTCAGTCTGGCAAATAACTGTTTTGTGTCTGGTAATGGATCCACTTGTCCTTCTGTGACCGCATTCAGTTTCCTGTAATCTATGCACAGTCTGTGTTCCCCAGACGGTTTCCTCAACAAAACGACACTAGAACTAAAAGATGATTCACTGTGCGAAATAATCCCCTCCTTCAACAAATAATCTATTTCTTCCTTCAATGCCTTCTCCTTCGCGAACGGAATAGAATAGGCTCTCATACAGATTGGGTTTGAGTCTACCAGTTTCATGTCATACTGTAGCAAATTTGTATGGCCTGGTTTATCTGTTAGTACATCTGTATGTTCCTCCAGAACCTGTTGAACTCTCTCCCTCTGGTTTTTAGTCAGGTGCTTACTGACTTTTACCTGTGCTGCTGTTTCACAAGGATGTAATGGGTATTCATGTGAGGTGAGTGGTTCCTTTTGCATCTGGGTTGCAATAGCCAAGGTCAATAAGGGGGTGCTTTCCTGGAGTGGTCTGTCCAGATACTTCTTTAATAAGTTTACATGATAAACTTTCTCCTTCCCCTTTTTGTCAATTTTATAGTTTGTTCTAGACACCTTCTCTAGAACCGTATATGGACCTTGCCAACCAATTTGTAATTTATTCTGGTTACCGGGTAGTAGAAGCAGCACCTTCTCTCCCACAGCTAGTTCTCGGTCCTTTGCCTTCCTATTAAAATATGCTGCATGTTTCTTCCTGGCTTGTTTCAAATTATCATTTGCCAGTTTCCATCCAGCTTTCAAACGAGTGGTCAGTTCGTTCACGTATTGATAAGATGAGGTAACAGGTTCTTCCGCCTTCTCATCCGTCCAGGTCCTTAATAAAGTTACATCTGGATCTTTAATTTATCATACTTATTTTTCATGGAACCCATCGGGTCCCGTCCATTAGAAGCTTTATAATGAGGACTTTTCTTCCTAGAATCATCACTCACAAATCGACCACTACCAATTTTTTTCTGGGGTTTGTCTCCCCACTTTAGATTGCTTATGAGAGATCTTCGCTCTCTTGTCTGTTCTTCCAGTTTATATAAGTCTGACCGAGGGATTGTCATCTTATCCTGGGTAAAATTTCTTCTTTGTACTCTTCGCATAGTGGCCATGTTAATCCATTCAAGTGAAGACTGGGTGTGAAAAGGGGGCTCCCATTCCACTTTGTCTACCCGAGTATAATTAGTTTTCCTTTCAGGCCTAAAGTTGCCCCGTGGCGTTTCTAGGTCCTGCACATATTTTCTCTTTGTGGGTGTTCCCTCATGAAATACGCCACATGCTTCTACAAAGTTTTCAACATCGACATTTACGTTGGGCCAATGGTATTTTCGAGCAATCTTTTGGCAGATGGTACCGACTTTCTCATGGTCACCATCTTTTCCAACATGTAAGCTCCTTATTAAGTTTGCCCTATATATCTTGGGAAGAACTAACTGTCCGTGACCAGTGGATCTAGTTCCTGTCTTCCTGTATAATAGTTTGTTCTTCATGAAATATTCCCCCTTGCTCGGAGGTGTGTGGCATTTGGGCAATTTTTTAAAACATGGCTTGAGTGTCCTATCCTCAGCCTGCGCCTTTCTCATCTCCTCTGGATGAGCATTTATAGGTTCACCTTCTTCCTTCTTCTTCTGTGACCTGGTCTGCACTGTCGCCATGATCACAGGTTTCTCGGGATTCCCCAAGAAGACGTATCTACACCCCAATATCAGAGGGTAGATTGGTTCATCTATCACTGCTGCTCTGATTTCTCCTTCCCCATAGCGAGTTTTCACCGTTATCCTTGCGATGGGAAGTGTCATGAGTGGTATGTCCTTAGTCGCCCCTTGTATTTCCACTGTTTCTGTGGTATACTGACTTGGGTCCACTAGGCTAGACTTCACAACTGAATCATAATCCAAACCTGTATCATAAAGGCACCTTATGGTGACCCCATTACAAATAACATCCTCACAAACTGGGGGGTGATAAGGTTCCTGTTGTCCATTAGGATTAACCTTTAATCTTTGCGTCCCCGACTTCATTGCAGCAATGTTTGAAGGTTTCCTTCTACAAAATTCGGTGTTATGGTTATCTTTCTTGCACCATTTACACCATCTTTTTCCTTGGTTCAACGGTTTTCTTTCATTGAACTTTTGGTCATTGAACTGTGAGTTTCTGTCGCGATAGTCATTTCTTGGCCGCTCAAAGTTTGTCCTACCTTTATTTCCCTGCTCTCTATTATCAAATTTATTAAATGGCTGTGGAGCTTTAAAATTATCTATGTGCTTCTTTTTAGCACCACTTACCTCTGCCTGGGCTGCCTGATACCTCTCAGCGACATTTAAAACCTCTCCCAACTTCTCTGCACCTTGTTCCATGAGAAATTTTCTCATGTCTGGAGCCATGGACTCTCTCAATTGCTCAATCATGATCATTTCTTTAAGATTTTGGGTCTTCCCCAGAGCAGTCCATTTCTCCAAATAGGTTTCCAGTCTAGCAGAGAATTGGTGGTATGTCTCCCCAGACAACAGTTTGGCATTTCTAAATTTCTTACGATAAAATTCACCATTCTTCTCGTACCTTAATAACAAAGCCTGCTTTAACATGTCATAATTGTCTTGGTCTTCCCTGTTCATTTTAGCAAAGACTTCATAAGAAGTACCTCTCAGTCCCTGTGATAGCTTTAAACTCCACCTCTGTCTCTCTAACCCATATGTAGTAGCTAATAACTCAAAACGTCCTAGGTACCCCTCTATGTCATCGTATTTTTCAACAAAATGGTCTAAATGAAACCCCATAGCTGAGTTTGAGGCTCCCAGACTAGGCGTAGCATCTGAGGCAAAAGGGCTGGCACCATTTTCAGGAGCCTGGCCTTGTAACTCCAGCTCCCTTAGTCGTAATTCGTGCTCCCTTTGCAACCTTCTATCTTCTGCCTCCCTTTCGGCCTTTTTATCTTCTGCCTCCCTTTGCTGTCGTTTGTCTTCTGCCTCAATCTGCAGCCTCTTAATTTCTCTATCAGCCTCAATTTGTAACCTCTTCTCTTCAGCCAACCTTTCAGACTCTAATTTTCTTTCAGCCTCTTTTTCTAATCTCCTTTCTTCCCGTTCAATATATTTATCACATTCAGCCGTTACGTATTGAATTAAAATCTGACCATCCATTCCCATCTCCTTTGCGGTCAGCACAGCAGCTGATCTAAATTTTGCTAGCTCCGCCATACTTTCTAAACAAATCTAGCAATAAGCAAAGTAAAATTTCCAATCTCTAAAGTAATTATAATTATTCTAGACCAAAATAATTCTAATTAACTAATTAACTAACACTGGCTGTGAAGATTCACCAACTTCTAATTGCCCTTTTAATTTAAAGGGACACTTTTAATTTTAAGGGAATTTTACAATTTTGTTCCCCTAATTTTATTTCTCCCACCAGGAGATCCTTATATTACTGTTTATGCTAATTATCCCTGGACAAGACCCCAATATATGTAGTGGTTTTGATGGTATTATATGATGGTGATATTACTAAGTGTAATGTATGAGGTCAGCTGTGAAGTCTCCTGAGATAAAATGTAGTTGTGAATTTTCAGAAGGCCTTTCTTGCTACCACTACGACCTCACACCTATCTTTTTTCCTAATGAATGTGGCTACGTTATAATCTAGGGTACTGAATGTAATGTGTTGTATTGACATATACAAACACACACACACAGATATTAAATAATATATTATCAATAAAATTTAGAACACAATGAACTAAATCCAGCTGGTGAAATTTTAGAAAGTAAATCTTTTTTTAAATTTATTTGTTCTGAACCAAGGTTTTATTTGGGCAGAACATATGAAAAGATTTTGGAATTTATGAGTGAATGGCATGAATAAATGACATGATAAATAAAATGTGTGTACGTATACAAATTTTAAGATTAGTTAGTATTTCTACAGTTTATAATTTTATTTTCCCTGGGAGAACGATGAATAGATGTGCTGTTGGGGTGGCTTCATCCCTCCCTGTCTAAGTTTACCAAACATTGTCCATTAATGATGGAAGTAAATGGGATGTTTTAGTAGGAATTCACTTTGGGTGTTATGTCTATGAAGTTGGTGTAAATCCAGCAGACCAGCCTGCTTACGTAACTTTAAAGAAGTAGCGCTGGTGCTGGAATCTGGTGGCCCCACCTCTCCGTGCTTGGGGGCAATATATCGGGTGGCCCCACCTCTCCGGGCTTGGGGGCAATACAAGGCTGTTCTGCCGAGATGCGACACTGCACGGGTCCTCACTGTCAATTATCTACACAGCATTTGACACCACCTTTTGGTGTCAACATAAAAAACTCACAGCTCTGAAATAAAGTATTGGTTTGGGTTCAGAACCTTACCTAAGGAGCCACTTCTACACGTAACAATTTACAATAACACCATTTAGACAGGGTCAGATCTCTCTGACCATACAACACATCTTACCAAGTTGGTTTCCCATAGGATAAGTTCTCCCAGACTACATATTCAGAAATATTTTTATTAGCTTCTTGCCCTAGGATAGGATAGGTGATATGTTCCACTGATCTCAACACTTGATCTGTCCTTCCTAATCCTTGCTGGAGTTTATATATATTGTTTGTCCCTAGACCCTGAACTAGGGCGGGGGGTCTAGAGCAAATCCTTACTTGTTTGTAAGGCTAGATTTCGATATGGCAGTATCAAATCACTCGAAACATTAAACAATATTCAAAATATACAAAGAAATAATTTCAATCTTACCAGATTATGAATAAAGAACACAGAAATGCTAGCAAAACTCAGCTGAGCTGCTGGCTATAGTATGGCGTCCCTGAACTTATTTCAATTTATTTCATTTGGAAATCACCACACTTGAAATTTACTGTGTCTATCACTGGACAACTATTGAGGAATGGCAAAAAAGCTCGTCTGAGCGCGGATAATATGATTGTCTGTGGCCAATCAATGCCTTGGTTTTTTTTTAAATTCAAATTTCCTACACTAAAGTCATTTCAGTCATGCTTCAGTCAAGTATGGATTTTTATCTGTTAGTCCGTCCGTCTCTACTTGCGTTTTCACAAAAACGTACTTGTTTTTTTTTTTTTTGAACCAACCTATTCGTCCCCTCTACACTTTTTGTCTGTAAAGTTATTTTTAGCCACAGCTTCCACCAATTCCCCTTCTCTTTCATTCTAACTAGATTTGGACACTTGAGTCTTCAAGGTCGCGATTTTTGTGCAAATAGTGACTTGTTTGATTCAATGCAGTCTTTCGCTGATGTGAACAACAGTCTTTTGTCATTATCTTCATTATTAGCTATCCGTCTGTATAAATAAAAGCATATTATTTCACTGCTCAGAATGGGCCATCCGGCCAGCTAATTTTTATATTCCTAACATTAATATTAAGAAAAAGTTACTTTTTAAATTTTATAATATTTCAAGCATCTGCGTTTGCCGCTGAATTCAAATAAAAGGCTTGGTATCGCAAAAGCGTCCAATAAATGACTGTGGCGTATCATATCCAAGGTCCCTTCTGTCGAGTTCCTTACTTTATGTCAACTTGGGAAACGTGACTTTTTCTCCGTTCCCCCCCCCCCCAATTGCGTCTCCTTAGCCTTGCTAGTCTCACGCAATTTTTTTCAGTCATATTTTTTTTCCTTTTGATCCGCCGTTCTCATCCCGTTCAAAAGGTAACCGTTTTGATTTCCCGTCTAGCAAGTCAATTTTTATGGAGGGTGATGACCCGCGGTCAGGGCGATCATGTACTATCAGCAGCTTACGCATTATGTTTTTATCCTTACATTTTATCCTTTGGAGATATTTTTACGTTGTATCACTTGTTAATTTTATGTCAGGCATGTCCTTCACTTTTCCACAGCAGTATCTAACTTTTTCAGTTTTAATCAAGCATGTAAATACATAAAGCATTCTTACCATTAATTCAAAGAAATATGTCACAAATAACGTTGACTGGCAACGAATATGGCCTCAGTTTTGCTCTGCCCCGTCCAGATAGTGAATTTAGTAGTTAATTTTACAATTATCACATCTGCTCTCAACGTAGTTGTTTGCATAAAATGTTCTAGTCAATTGGCCACGAGACCACTATGCCTCTTGCCAATATCTATTACAGCCGACCAATGAAAGCAGGCACTACTAAATCTTTTTGAATTTAGTTTAAAAAAAAACAAAAAACAAATTCCAAACAAACTATGTGCCTCGTAGTCCATTGGTCGGTCTGCGTTAGTTATGCCAATAGAAAAAGATGTTTAGTTTTAGTTAACCTTTTTCCTATCTCCCCCTTTTACTCCTATACTCTTATACCAACCAATAGGATTTGAATTATTACCATGCCTCTTTTTTAAACTAGCGTCCCCAATAACGTTATGGGTAACGAGCAAGAACAACAGTCTGTCCGTCCAAGCGTTCTTAGACATTTAGTATTTTCTCAATAACTTGGCTAATACTTGGACTACCATATTTTTTAAAACATATTTTTGCTCAGGGGACACTAAGCTATCCTACTATATGATTTTTATGGTCAGTTTCCTTATGGTTTAGATTTTCAGTTTTGTCACTGTCAATCGTCAAATATAACTTATACACAAGTCGGCCCCCCCCCCCCCCCCCCCCCCCCCGTCTCTATCATTTTTTTTCATTATTCAAATAACCAACTAGTTTGAGTGACGTCAGAATTTTACCGCCAGGAGGAAATGGAAAACTGTCTGTGTGTTTGCCTCTGCTGGCTTTGCCTACAGCGTGTATATATTAAAGAGACCGCATGCAGACCTAAGAGGGGTTTTTCAAAACTTTTGGTAGTGTTGGCGTTAATTATTACAATCGTCTCGTTCTTACTACTGAGAAATGTCCGAATTATTACAAATGTTAGTGTTAAAGTTAACTTCTTCTTCTTCTTTGATCCATAACCGCCAACCGTCAAAGCAGTCAGCGGCCATCACGCCTGGTGGCGTCTTGTAGGGCAGCAACAAAATGATTCCACCTTGCTCGGTCGGCGGCCATCCTTCGTACAGTGCCCCAACTGTGGTTCATTCTTTGCATCTCAGCTTCCACAGTTCTCCGCCAAGTTGTTTTTGGTCGGCCTCTCTTTCGCTTTCCCTCGGGGGTCCATTGCATAGCTGTTCTTGTGATGGTATCAGGGTCCCTTCTGAGGACATGGCCAACCCAACTCCAGCGTCTGCCAGCTATGATGGTGTGCATGTCCTCCTGGTTACTCCGAATAAGTAGTTCTTGGTTGCTGATGGTGTTTGGCCAAAAGATTCGGAGAATTTTCCTTAGGCAGATTGTGTGGAAGGAGGACAGTTAAAGTTAACATATTACGTTAATTCAAACGCCAGTTTGGTCACACAGTTCTGGCAAATCGTTAATTATAAGCTTTTCCTCTGTTTCGTGCAGGAGATCGGCGAGGTGTTAAAATGTTTATTGTACGTTTCATAAACCGAAACTAAAAGCGTGTTAGATTTTTACGGCGGGTCATTTTTTAAGCATTTCCACTGCACCAAAGGCAGCGCTCTACTGGCGTTGAAGATGAAAATAGTCAGACACCTGAGGGCTGGTGTATTTATTATCATAGGACTATAATATTACTGAAATAAGCGATTATCTCACAGATTTCGCTACAATCCCTCGGGAGAAAACTTTCTTTACATTTAAATTGAATAGCTTTATCTTTATTTTAGATTTAAATGAAAAGGTTAATAGTACAGATTGAATATGTTTATATTTACATTTCCACTATTTGAAAAGTGTTCACAACATAAATTGAATATGTTTTCATTTACATCTACACTGATTGAAAAGTTTGAAACTTTCATTAATTTTTAAGTGAATATGTTTACATAGACATTTACACTGGTTTGAAACTGTAGTATTATAATTAGAATGTACATTATTTCTTTCATCTTTCCCTCCCTACTCCACGTGGAACTTGGGACTACTAATGCTTTTAGCTCTTTTTAAGAAACTATTGATAAGCAGTCACCAGCCCTTTGCAGTGGTGGTTCATGAAATCATGATTCTATACGCTGAAGTTGCCAGCCTCAAATGACTTAGACATCCACTAGCGATTTTCTCACATTAATATTTATATGGTAATATACACATATTAGTTCACATGTTAGTAATGAAAAATGTAAAATGACAACTTACGCCAATCCTGGCTCACATAATTTTTGCTCGGATGAATGAAGTTAAGGCACTTGATTAGGCCTCTTACACGTGCACTTGGGGGTCGTTACTTTTATAAGATAATTCCCTCTCTGACTCCATGTGTTCTCAGTTTCTCAGTCCCGGTTTCCTTGTTAAAATGATAGAGATTTCCCGGCTGTTTTGTAAGTCCGTCAAGGTTCTCCAAGAGAAGGTCCGGCCTGATAAAATGGAATTCTTAATCTAACTCTGGCAAGGTCTGGTTGTTTCGTCTTGTCAAGCGATTTCTCACAGTGAATTTACACAGTGTCTTAACACTGAAACGCGCCAGGTTATATTCACTGTCCTCCCCCGCATTTGCTTTTTATGATGCTAAGCAAAAGCGCCAATCGTTTTCAAACATGAGTGTTTGGTGGGGGAAGTGGGGGGGGGGGGGGGGGGGGGGGGGGGGTGGGGGGGGGGGGGGGGGTGCGAGGGGGGGGGGGGGGGGGGGGGGGGGGGGGGGGGGGGGGGGGGGGGCGGGGGGGGGGGGGGGGGGGATTGAGTGTTTGGGGGGGGGGGGGGGGGGGGGGGGGGGGGGGGGGGGGGGGGGGGGGAGGGGGGGGGGGGGGGGGGGGGGGGGGGGGGGCGGTGGGGGGGTGGGGGGGGGGGGAGGGGGGCGGGGGGGGGCTGGGGGGGGGGGGGGGGGTGGAGGGGCGGGGGGGAGGGGGGGGGGGGGGGGGGGGGGGGGGGGGGGGGTGGAGGGGGAGGGAGGAATTCGACGGCGATAATTAGGGGGCGTTGGGGTGGGGGGGGCGGTGGGGGGGGGGGTGGGGGGGGGGGGGGGGGGGGGGGGGGGGGGGTGGGGAGGGGGGGGAGGCGATTTCAAAATATTCCGACAGGGAATAATTTTGCGCTTGATACAAAGGTCACATCTCCCATATATGGTAATAAAACATCCGATCCTTGTGTACAAACTCCCAAACATGTCGGTAAACTCATACGACAACGTGTTTCAGATGTAACAAGCAATCTTGTCGTAACAGGTCGGACAGGAAACGCTTATGTCATTCGTTTCCGCCGCGTGTATGTCTGTAATCTGCGCAAATCTTAGCAAAGCTTTGCCGCGCTCTTGCAAATGTTATGTATACAGCAACAATGAGTGTCACAAGGTTTTGACGATAATATCTCAGCCGCACATTACAAAGCCGGGAGAAATGGGTAACAAACTGACATGACGACTATCCTTGAGAGAAATGTAAGAAGGAAAATACAAAATATCTGCCACGGTGGACAGAGAAAGAACAAAAGTGCGACCATTGAAAGCACGCTATTAAATCAGTACCACAAATGTAACTGATTACTTCCGTAGTGAAACAGAGATCGAGAAGAGGTCGCCCCATACTGTCACAGTACAGAGCTACTTTCTTGTGAGCTTTACATTAGGTGTTTAAGCTGCTCAAAGTATATTTTATTTATAGAGGAATTTTACTCGACAGAAAAACTAACACTCTGTTATGACTTTACATCAATAATGCTTCATCTTTCACACATTTATATTCAGGTGAAAGATTTGAACAATTACTGGTTAAAACTGGCCATCCACTTGTATTTTATGTAGTAGAATATCCTGAATGTTTATTTTCGGGAGGAGGTTGGGGAGGGGAAGAACTTAAATTGTATGACCCAGAGATTCGGATTACGTATTAGGTTCCTGTCAGCTTGGTTGTTGAGGGCCGTTTAAAGATAAAGAGTTGTTATCTTGAAGGAGTGACCTACAAAACTGACAACATTTGATAACAACAATAAAAGTGGATCCCTAAAACCTGCCCCCCTCCCCCCAACTTGTTTTATGATACTGTTTATTTGTTAAGTTGAATGCTAGTCTCAGTCTTATCTGTGCGATGGTAATTGTCATTTTCAAATCATATCTATGCGATAATCATTATTGTCATTTCAAACTTTGTCTTTACTCCGACGATGACGATCATTGTCATTTCAAATATACATTTATGGTGAGATTGCCACATTGAGCATTATCTATGTGGTTATGGCACTTATAATTGCAAGTCATACCTGTATGATGATGGCGTTTGATATTTCTAATCTTGTCTCAATGAGGATGTTGATGGCTTTCGTATCAGGCCTTATGTTTATGAAGTGACTGTCAATTGAAGCCGTACCTTTATGAAGATGATTGTCATTTCAAACCTTAATTTTATGAAGGTTGTTGTCATTTCAAAACTTATCTTTATGAAGGTGGTTGTCATATCAAGCCTTATCTTGATGACGTGATTGTCATTTCAAACGTTATCTTTATGAAGATGATTGTCATTTAAACTCTTATCTTTTTGAAGATGATTGTCATTTCAATTCTTATCTTTTTGAAGAAGATTGTCACACCAAACCTTACCTCTACTATGGCGAGAATCATTTCGAGCCTTATTCAAGAAAGTGTCACAACTCAGTCAGAACTGCGCACGAAAGTTTGTGAACGATTATCTCAAATTGGCCAGATTGAAATTAAAAGGTGAAAGAGAAAATGCTCTTCGCCGATCTCAAGACGACAATTAATTAATCAATTAAACGTTTTCCTCACAAATAAAATTTTATTGGTTGTTTGCTTTTGATGATCATTGGCTATTCCCTGCAGGCCTTTGTTGTGCAGCGAAAGCTGTGAGACTCCTCGGACCAAAGCTGATAATATTGCTGTCGTCCACGAAACAAGGTTCGGTTTAAGATTTATAGTTTTCTCCTCTTGTGTTCAATTAATTAATGTTCCTTCGCTCTGCAAATAATAATGTGAACTGCAAGGTTTAGAGAATTTATGTGATCTGTCGGCTTGACTCTTCCTTTCTCCTTTGTCTCTCGTTATAAATCTCCCGGCGTGCTTTCTGGTGTCGCTCATCTTCTGATTCTCCGGCATGACAGGATAAGCTGTGGTGTTTGTCAACTGGAAAACCGTCGGTTACTTCTATACACACACACACATGTACACGCTCACTCGCCCTGATACACATACCCAAGATTACGCCTGGATATAAACACAATCACAACATTGTACACTCCAACGTCAAGACCACAAAAATGTAAGGTGCCCTAGACACCGATATATTTTTCCGCTAAATGCACTAACTAGTGGGCGTGGTTAAAGAGGGGTTTAAAATAAAAGCAAAACAAACAATAGCCAAAAAAAAAAAAAAAACAGGAATCTAAGCGGCACACGTACGCACACACGCACTCGCTCGCATGCTTCTAACGCCTGCGTCACGACTACTTTAGCCCCGCCTTCAGATGAAACGCTTTCTTAAGACCAACTGCCATTCTTTCTTACTGACGTCAAATACTGTATTACATAAAAAGAGAAAAACAGCCTCAACGCATTGGGGAAGAGGGAAGAAACGATTGAAACAACAAAGCAAAACAAGCAATCACTGTAAACACAGGAGTAAACAAAGAGGGAAACGCGAGGCCTTTAAATAGTCGAGCCGACGGCGCTGTTCTTTGGTCCTTGGTTCGATTCCCCGGAGAGCCTATCACTTTTGTTACTTTTCAGCTGTATAGTTTTTTCCTTGTTTTTCCTTCTTATGAGTGCCTGCCACATAACCCGTTTTGTGTTTATTATTTTCTCTTACACTTTACCTGTGGTGTGTGTGGTTTTTTTTAACCTTGTTGGAATAAGATAATGAATCAAAACAACATTTTTATTTACTTTACTTACTTTTGACTTTGTTCGTTCACTCTGGCCGTCAAGTGACGTGGGGAGCTGAAGTTTTGGCATTTCTGTGAGAGCCGTGTGTGTGTGTGGGACTGTGGCGGCTGTGAGCCCATGCTGTTGTTGTAGAATGTCGGTAATGTTGTCTTTCCATTTCCTCTTGGTCCTCCTCGTGCCCTAAAACCGGATCGTCTACTGTGGCAGACATTCTCATGAGATGGTCAAACCACTTGATTTTCTGTCTCTCAATATATTTGACGCATGATGCAGTTCACAGACTCTTCACAGACTCTTCTTTGTCATTAGAAGAGTCTGTGAAAAAAGCATTTTATACTAGACTACAGGAAATTATGGAAAAAGTAAAAAGAAGAGACATCACAATTTTGATGGGTGACCTGAATGCAAAGATAGGTACAGTCAACACCGGCTTTGAAGAAGTCATGGGAAAACATGGGCTAGGAATAATGAATGAAAATGGGGAACTATTCTCAAACTTCTGTGCTTCAAATCAACTGGCTATAGGAGGAAGCATGGTTCCACATAAGAGAATACACAAGGCAACATGGATATCACCAGACCATAGAACAGAAAATCAGATTGATCATATATGCATAAACAAGAAGTTTAGATCATCATTGCAGGATGTAAAGGTATATAGAGGAGCAGATGTGGCATCAGATCACCACCTTCTGATAGCCAAAGTAAAAATGAAACTCAAGAGATATGCAACAATGCAAAATTATAGACAACAATTTAATGTAGGACATCTAAGAAATCAAGAAACAAGAGACAAATTTGCGGTCACAGTATCCAACAAATTCCAAGTGCTCCAACAGCTGGAAGATGTAGAGAATACAGAAAACTATTGGCAGCAGGTCAAAACTGTATGGATGTAGCAAGTGTAATTTGCTGGGGAGGTTAAGATGTTATACCTAACAAGAAAGATAGTTGTGTCTGTGTCAACTGTGTGAGATCAAGCACATGTAGGTCCCTGACTCTAAAAAGATGATGATGATGATGATACATTATATCAGGGAACCTAACGCTACCTCCCTAGATCTCACACAGTCCGTATTTTGATTCTAGTGGCTGGTGTATGATGTCTCTAGTGTCTAGGGGTGAAATGAAAATGATGGTACATCAACACAATACACTTTAACTCACTATAAGAAAATGAATAAGACTGTGGTTAAAGTTTTCTTTAAAATTTGAATGTTTTTTCTTTGTACAATTTAATCTGCCTGTCCCACCATCTCTTTTGGACAGGTCTTTGAAAATGAGGAAATATATTTACATATAATGCTTTAACTAAAAAAGTATGGAATCTTGGTCCTATGAATATTGTTATTATAGAGTTCCTGTAGGTATATTCACAGACTAAAACTTTAATAGATGCTAGTGATAGTAATTGGTTATGAGGAGCTGTTGTTTTCTTCATGCCCCATATAATTCAGTTTTATTTTGATAAGAACCAGTTTATTCGGATGAAGTGTCAGATGTCCTAGCTGTTAACGTGTCACCTGGGATTCTTGGTATGACGAAAATAAGTCAGTGTAGACCAGCACACACACACACAAGCTCCTTCAGGCTATCTGATGACAGCACAAACTTTATAATGGAGACTTTTCTCTTTTCACTCACTCATCAGGTTTCCTGTCACCGGATGGTAACAGGAAATAAAAACCCTGTAATAAAAAGACACCCTGGGTATTTCATATCTTTTTACAACTTCTTATCCCTATGTATACATGACGGTATGGGGTCAGCCTCGTGTGCATTCATGTGCATCAGCCCCTTATTTATGACTCTCACCTTTCTGTGACCAACCTCAGGTCCCTATGGCAGATACGCCACTGTACTTTTACATAGTTTGCTTCAATACATTAATGTGGAGTAACCACATCTCCTTTTATATGATTTTTCTTTTCTTTTCTAAATTATAAACGCTCTAGGCATGTTGACGAGTGTTCATAGAACACTGAGGCTTACTAACATCTTCCAATACAAAATTATTAATATAAAATCATAATAATATGCAACAGTCAAATACAGTTCAATGTGAGGACTCAATAATGTTTGCTCCCGGCATGTCCTTCACTTTTCCCCATAGCAGTATCTAACTTTTGCAGTGTTAATCAAGCATGTAAATACATAAAGCATTCTTACCACTAATTCAAAGAAATATGTCACAAATAACGTTGACTGGCAAAGAAATGGCCTCAGTTTTGTTCTGCCCCATTCAGATAGTGAATTTAGTAGTTAATTTTACAATTATCACATCTGCTGTCCACGTAGTTGTTTGTATAAAATGTTCTAGTCAAATGGCCACGAGACCACTATGCCTTTTGCCAATATCTATTAGAGCCGACCAATGAAAGCAGGCACTACTAAATCTTTTTGAATTTAGTTTGAAAAAACAAAACAAATTCCAAACAAACTATGTGCCTCGTAGTCCATTGGTCAGTCTGCGTTAGTTATGCCAATAGAAAAAGATATTTAGTTTTTAGTTAACATTTTCTCCAAACCTCCGATGTCTTGCGGGCAGTGTTAGGATGTGCAAGAACATGGACAGGAAGACTCCACAACTTCCCCACTGAAGAGACGCCCACGGCGACCGTTGCCTCAATTGGCTGTGTGTGGTGTACCCTGAAACGGGGCCTCCCAGTACTGAGGCACAGTTAAGTCCCCGATGTCACTTATCGGTGCAGAGTTGAGAGAGATGGCTGAGCATCACAATCCCCCCTGTGTTGCAGCATGATGAGAACCCAGCATTGCACACTGAGCTGGGGGGGATCACTTGGGCACCAGACTTAATACTGGCTCTTGACTGGATGGCCGCATGCAGGAGATTTCTACAATGGAGGGTTGGCAGGTGGTGGGTATCTGGAAGTGGCTCTGTGCAGGACGTGAGGATTCCTTGGGAGAGCCCAGAACCAGAGCACAGCATTGTGAAAGCTCTGCATAGTTGGAGAGCCCCCTGGATGACGGGGAATGCACAGTGTGCTACCCCACCTATCCCCAACTGCTAACTTAGAACCAGAAGTGGGGTCCTCTGTATGCGTGCCAGGCAAGGATAAAATGCCTGGGAAAGAGACTGGAGCTCAGAACTCCCTAACTCAAAGTTGCAGGATGGCAGAAAAGCCATGGGAAAGACAGGGCTATTTTGAAGATAACGCAACCATATTTTCGCCATACGAGCTCGGACGCCGCCTCGGTAAACAAGGTCCGCGCAGAGCAGTGACACCCCCAGGCTGCTTGCGAATAGTCTACTACTGGGAACATAAACAGATTAGGGATGAGCCCACTCTCCCGTTGAACAGGTGCTAAAGTCGTAGATACTGGGCCAGAAGGCGCACCGGAAACCACAGTATCACGCAACTCGCTTTTTTTTCTATGGAGAGTACACCGTCAAATAAATCTCGTACTGGTGCTCGCCCTGTGGAGCTCCACCAGGCAGGTGCAGTGCCGGGCTCTGAGCCTCGACAGAGCCCACCCTCAGCTACTGGAGGACCCTCTAGACCGTCTTGTGGAGTCAGCAGACGGCGGAGGAAACTACTGACCAAAACAAAACAGAAAAAGAGAAACCCAGAGTGCCACTTGTCATGATGCACTGGAATGCAGAGGGAGTGAACAGCAAGCAGGCTGGATACAGCAAAAAGACAGAGCTGGAAAACATCTTGTATGAGAAGCAAGTCAGTGTTTGCTGTATCCAAGAGACTCACTTGAAAGCAGATCAAACCTTTAAAATAAGGGGATATCAATGCTTCAGATCCGACAGAAAAAATAGACGAAAAGGAGGAGTACTTACTCTTGTAAGGAATAACATTCCTGCACACGAAAGGAAAACCTTCATGGATGGAGCAGAATATCAGCTGTTGCAGATAAAGGTAGACAAGATGGAAATAGAACTCCTGAACTATTACTGTCCGAACAACAAACCCCTGAGTCTCAGCTCTATTACAGGTACCAGCCACCAACTTTATAGCAGTTGGAGACTTTAATAGCCACTCCCAGAGCTGGGGCTATAACCATCTGGATCACAGAGGTGAAGAGGTTGAAACTTGGCAAGATGATCACTCCCTAATCCTAGTCAATAATGCCACAGATACTCCTACCTTCTACTCCAGAGGATGGCACACAACTTCAACACCAGATCTTGCCTTCTCCACACCAGATATAGCTGGATCTATTAGTAGAGAAGTAGGAGACCAACTAGGGGGAAGCGACCATCGCCCAATCTTTCTTACTGTCCAGAGTGCAACTCTCAGTACAGGCCCAGCCATTACAAGATGGAACTACAAAAAAGCCAACTGGGTTTATTCAGGCATCAGGTGAACACGCTGCTGTCTACTCTCAAGGTACAGAACAGAGACATTAATGAAGTGGTAAAAGACTTCAACAGATGCATACTACAAGCTGCAAAAGAAACCATTCCCAAAGGATGCCGGCGTAACTACATACCATACTGGTCCAGCACACTCCAAGAACGTCCAGGAAGCTATGGACAGGGCTAGAAATGACGCAGAGTCTCAGCCTTCACTTGAAACTCACAACAAATGGAAAAAGGCTGTAGCAGAGTTTCAGAGAACAAAACTAGAAAAAAAACGGAAAAGCTGGAGAACTAAAACGGCATCGCTGAACCTTGAGAAAGACGGCAGGAAACTTTGGAGATTAGTCAAGTCTCTAAATGAAGAGCGTTCCTCACCTAGGCAGACTATCACATTGGATGAAGGTGGCAAACTTTTCAGAGGAAAACAAGCTGCAGACTTGTTTGCTAGAAGATACAGTTCAGAAAGCAACTTACCCATTAACATAGATCATCAGAGAGAGATAAGAAAAGAAATACTGGCAACCATGGGACAGACAGATACTCCTGCCCCAATGAGGGAACCCATCACACTAGGAGAACTACAGAAGGCTATTTCCAAGCTTAAGTTTCAAAAGTCACCCGGCCCAGACAAAATCAGCAACGAAATGCTAGTAAATCTGAGCTCAGCAGCAAAGACAAAAACTGCTTGAGATATTCAACCACAGCTGGTTGAAAGGAACGGTACCCCAAGTATGGAGAGAAGCCATCACAATACCCATACTAAAGAAAGGGAAATGTAAGACCGAAGCTGCAAGTTACCGGCCAATCAGTCTCACAAGCTGTGTTGGGAAGACTATGGAGCGAAAAAGTCAACCACAGATTGAAATGGTATTTAGAGTCTGAGCAGATCCTGGTGCCGGAACAAGCTGGATTTAGAGAATGCTACAGTATAGAAGACCAAGTTACTTACTTGTCTCAAGCAATAGAAGAGGCCTTCTAGGAGAAGAAAAAGGTCCTAACGATCTGGGTCGACTTCAAGCAGGCCTTTGACAAGGTGTGGAAAGATGGCCTCATTGCAAAACTTAGGAGAAGTGGAATCCAAGGCACATGATGAAATGGATCCAGTCATACTTGCATAACAGGAGAACTAGAGTCACTCTTGACGGTCTGCAGAGCAGAAAAGTGTTGCTCCATCAGGGGGTACCTCAAGGAGGAGTAATTTCCCCAACACTCTTCCTTGTTTACATCAATGACCTGGTGAAAGATCTCCCTGCAGGAGTTAAAGCTGCCTTATATGCAGATGACCTAGTACTCTGGTGCGCTGATGAAAATGTCACCACAGCAAATTATAGAATGCAGCGGGCAGCAGACATGCTAGTGTCATGGGCAGAGAAATGGCTTATCACAATAAACACAGACAAAACCTCCACAACACTGTTCTCCCTCGCATCCAAGGACAAATCAGCTAACATACACCTAGGGACAACCGTGATCAAGGAAGAAAGCTACCCCACCTATCTTGGGGTGACATTTGACCAAAGGCTTACATGGAATAAGCAAATTGAAAATGCAGAAGGAAAGGCCCGAAGACGACTAGGCATACTCAGAAAATTAGCAGGTACCAATTGGGGAGCAAATGAACGAAATCTAAAGAAGATTTATAATGGAGTAATAAGACCACACTTAGAGTTTAGCTCAGCAGCATGGTCATCAGCTGCTAACTCACTGTTACGTGCAGTCTTTGATATCTTACAATATTATACATTGGTATACTTGTTATGTTCGCAAATAATTTGTAAACAAAATAGTGCTTAAGGAAAAGTCATTATTGAGTTACTTCCCTTGAAAGTTGTGTCGGCTCTTTCGATCGAACTCCGCGGATGGATCCAGTTTTCTGCGATTTATTCTTTGTTTGGGTAGTAATAGATTGTTCTTGCTTCAGAATATCTATGGCCTGAATTTATGTGTATTGTTTGTCTGAGTAGGACGAGTCTGTCTTATATCTGTATATCTTTACATATCTAAGTCGAACTATATGTTCTGTTGTCTCTAGAGAGGTCAAAGGCTATGCGGCGGATGTGTCGCTAGAGTGTGGTGTGATTTGGCTTCGTCCTGATAGGGACTGTTTTTCTATGTCGGCTTGTCGCCGGAAAAAAAGTGATCTCAGTATTTGTGGGGAAAGTGATAGTCGTCTAGACCTATCGTGTATGCTTTACCCCAGTGTTTATTCGTATTGCCAAGGAATGGCAGAATCATATTTCTGATACCAAGGTAATAATAGATACTCTTATGAACTCTCGTACGAAGCCACCATTTTCGATAGGTACAATTTGAATGTCTAAGAGAATATATTTGACTCGATGAAAACGACTTCGATTCCTAGCAGCACTATATCCTGTAGAATGCAGTCAATTGTTCATGATCAAATCTACAGAGCAATGAAATGTTTAATGAATGACTAACTTTAGGACAGATTCATTATCTGTATCCAAACGTGAGTGACAGCTCACGAGTGAAGCCATCTTGGAACCAAACAAGTAGTGACTTTCAAGAAGAGAAAAGGGATGCCCGTATTATCGCTTGATTAGTCCAGAGATCACTGCTACACATGAGAACCCTTTATTAGCGGTTCAATATTATTATATGGAAAAATATGTGCTGAACATTATGTTGGAGAATCGTCGCTAGACGAGATTAGGCCTAGAAGCCATCTGAAATATTATTTATAAGCTGACGTGCTCAGTCAGTGAAGTCAGTTGATATATATGTATGGGCGATACTGAGTGCTTGGCTACTGACAGTCCATTATACAATTATTCCACATGAGTGCCCATGTAACATTGCAAGACCATTTATCCACTGTACCATGATGTATTATGCCAACCTGTGATTTGTCACTATCTGTGCTGTCGAGTGTATACGTCCAATTAAACTGTAGAAAGGTACAAAGTCGTTGGTGTCGATGACTTCCAGCCATACATGAGTGTGAGAAAAGAACATTTGTCAACACCACGAACCCTTATTATCATTCGCACATTATACACTCAATCCATGTCTACACACCACTGCGTAGGTCAAGTTGACATTCCATACACTACAGTGGAGCAAACAACACCATAGAGATCTTATCAACTGATGATGATGATGATGTCTGCTTCCATCCACTTATATTTATCTTTTGGTGGATATCACTAACTGGGATAAATAGAGGATGTTATCAACTGGTGGACCAGCTTTCTGGGTTTGACCTCGCAGAAGTTCAGAAGTCAACAGATTACCGATACCAGACCGTTTCCTGTGGCTGATACGACACACTTGCAGTATTGGTTGCTCTTTGTCAACACTTCGTCACGTGACCTGTCAAGTGAATGCAGTATGTAGGTCAGCGTTGTTGACATTTTTACATTAGACATTACAGAGTTTCACAGAACAGTTGGATCAATTCTTGTCAATATTAACAGGAAGACAGTATTAGTGAACTAAGAAGTCCTATTTTCATCGATGGATCTTCTTGTTTTCTATATATGAACTTTAATATTTAAGGCCAGAATGTTTAATTGAATAAAGTGGCAGTTTGTTTATTTTCATAAAAATAACTTTGCCATTACTGTAAAACTGAGCCTATTTTGCAACACATACTATCATACACATAATTTATATATATTTATGTTTACATGTTATTTGTTTGTATAGTATGTTAGTTTCTATGTCAGCGGGTTGTGTTTAAGGTTGGGCGGCGTCCTCACAACAGAATATCCCACGTCATAGAGGGTCCGTTGTGGGCGTTTTCTATAGGTGCAAATTTTCTTGATTGAAAATTTGCTGCGACAACTGTTGCTTTTGTGTTAGCTGTGAAGTCTGTAATTATTGTTATTTTTGTAATATTTCTTTGTTCTTTAGTTTTGTTTTGATTTGTTTGTAATTTGTTGGTCTAACCTTTTCTATCTTTCAGTTCTATTCACAATTTATATTCATATATTGTGACGTCATTTGTGTTGTTATTCTTTGCATATTCAGTGATTATTTTCATTGATTTCCCTATTTGATTTATTTTGATTTCTGCAAACGTTCTTGTATTGTCAGTCCTATTTGTACTTTATGTATTCTGTTGGTTGACATATGTTTTATATGGGTATATTTCATAAGACACAATTGCCTGTGCACTGCACTTGGATTTTGGTATAAACCAGTACCTGATTATTATTACTATTATACAAGACCTTATTAAAGGCTTGTGACCCACAGATATTGGGATAGTATACTGATTAATCAAGTCAGTAAGAACTTTGTGGTATTAAAATTTAGTTTCAGGTGATTAGTATTATTGATAGACATCAATGTCTACAAGAATACTTCATTACAACAAGGGAAAGCTCTTGAAAAGACTGGTCAACAATTAGAACAATGGCTGCTGTTTGGCTCAATATGAAAAAGATTATATGGCAGAAGAAAAAAAAGCTGCTGCAGAACAAGAGAAAAGCCATGGCTCAAGAAAAAGATTAGAAAGAGAAGCTGAGGCTGCTGCTGAACAAAAAAACAGATTGGAGGAACAGGGATGCTGAACAAAAAAAGATTAAGGACAAGTATGAGTAATGTTAATCAGGCATCTAGTGGTAATGGTAAACCTTCTACTTACAAGGTTAAGGTTCCACCGTTCAATCAGTCCAGTGACGATATTACATTCTGGCTGGATAGATTTGAACGTTCTTGTCGTACACATAATGTGTGGATAAATCACAATACGCTAATCAATTAGCAGAAAACTTGAAAGGTGAATCTTTGACTAGATTATGCCTTGTAGGAGAAGCAGATAAGGATAATTATGATGTCATTAGGGCGGCTTTGATAAAAAAATATCAGCTAAGTGAGGAAGGCTATCGCCTTTTATTTAAAACGATGGTGCCTGAGACGGGTGTAGAATTCTCAGAATTCACTGCAAAGGCACGTCTCACAGTTGATCGTTGGATTGAGCTTTCCAAAACAGAAAAAAACGTATGAAGGACTTATGGATTTGTTGCTCAGAGATAAGATTATGTCATGTGTGAACAAACCTTTCCTTGAATTTATACATGAGCGTAAACCCAAATCTCTAAAAGAAATGGAAGAATATTGTTCCCAATATGTCACTGCACACCCCGACGTGACTTTTGGCAACACTAAGATTAAGGAGAGTATGCCAGTTGCTTCAGCAACACCATACAATCCCAATTATTCACACAGATTTCAGGGACCTCAAAACAGATTTGATAAAAAAGGTAACCATAATAGTTATCAAAACCAAGGTAACCAATCATTTCAGGGTTCTTCTTCAAAGAACTGGAGACGAGCTGATAGCTCTCGACACAGGGGTGGTCATAATTATAGGAATTTCCGTAGAGGAAGTAATTATAGAAACTATCAGGGTTATCCGTCTTGGAGTCAACAAGATCATAATTACAGAGATACTCATTATAATGAATATGATAATGGTAACCAAGGGAACTATGACTCAAACCCAAATAGGGGTTACAATAGAGGTAACAATAACTACAGAGGTGATAATAACCGAGGTAGATCTCAAAACAAAAGACATAAACCACATTTTCAGGCAAACTCTGCACAACAAGAGTCCCATGAAGCCTATAAACAGAGTAAAGATAATAATGATGCTAGTAATATGGCATGTGCCGCTTTTGATTTTGGGAGAGCATCTCAGTGCCCCCAATGCAAAACGTTATTTGAGCCAACCACAGTGTCTACTTTAAGCTGTGGCCATCCTCTTCCTGCTCTTCCAGCATCAGTCGCGCATGATGGAAGAGGTTCTCTTGTCTTACATAAGGGTTTAGTGAATAACAATCCAGTCTCTGTGCTATTTGATTCTGGATGCACCACAATTGGTGTTAGGCAGTCACTCGTAGATCCTTCCCGTGCCACTGGACAAGTAGTCAAATGTGTAACATTTGGCGGCACATTAGAGTATTTCTCTACTGCTATCATTAGGATTGCTACTCCTTTCTTTACAGGAGATGTACACGCATGTCTTCTTCCGAATCCGATCGCTGACCTCATCATCGGTCGCATTCATGGAGTCAAGGAATGCACTCCGCAACAAATTTCCACGTGGGAAAGGCAAAACATGCAGATTGCTAACGCTGTAGTCACTAGAGCTCAGGCTCTTAATATGCCTCAAACTTCATCTACTGAAGATAATGAAGTGCATAACCAAGATAATCCCTTGGTAATTTCTCGTGACTCGTTTATAAAACAGCAAGAAGATGATCCCACTCTGAAGAAATTCTTCATTCTTGCAACTAAAGGTGATCCGAATAAAGACACAAGTCGTAAATCGTGGATTACAAAGAAGAATGGCGTACTTGTACGTATGGTTCAAGACTCCATTACGTCAAGTCATTCTCAAATCCTGGTTCCCAAGAATTTGAGAGTTAAATTTTTGCAGCACGCTCACGACTCTCAGTGTGCTGGACACATGGGTTTTTCCCGTACTAAGTCAAGAGTCCTTGCGGCTTTCTTTTGGCCATTGGTAAACAAGGACATACGGATTTATTGTCGATCTTGTAAAGTATGTCAGGAAGTTAAATCCAAAGGTCCACGGTATGCTGCACCCATTCAGGCGGCGGACATTCCTATTCGGCCGTTCCAAAAAATGGCCATAGACATTATTGGTCCATTTAAGATCAAGTCTGCCAGAGGACATCAGTTTATCTTGACATGTGTTGATATGTGCACACGTTGGCCAGAGGCTATTCCTCTGAAGAGCATTACTACTGCTGAAGATAGATCTTTAAGTAGTATCTACCATCCAATGTCTAATGGTATGGTCGAACGCCTTAATAGAACACTTAAAAACTTACTGGGGAAGATAACTGAGGATCATCCTCAAGACGGGGACAGAGTTTTACCTGCGGCCCTCTTCGGGCTTACTA